>RWJK01001697.1:0-33457 GCA_004335835.1 Scenedesmus sp. ARA3
CTGCTGCTGCTGCTGCTGCTGCTGCTGCTGCTGCTGCTGCTGCTGCTGCTGCTGCTGCTTCATGCCTCACCTGGAGGGGGCACAGGTTGCACCAGAAGGGTGACACCTGCGGGCAGGGACACGCCCACAGCACTCACGTCAGACGACGGCGCATGTCAAGCAGCGGCAATGAGACACGTGGACACGTCAGGCCAAACTAATAACGCAGCGCACGTGCGCACGCACACACGCACGTACACACGCACGCACACACGCACGCACGCACGCACGCACGCACGCACGCACAATCGCATGCACGCACTGACATACAATTGCACGCACGCTCGCAACCACTCACCCAAGCAATAACACACCCACGCACACACATGCGCGACGCACCCCAGCCTCAACTAATGCGAATAAGCACCCATCATGCCTGCTGTGTGGCTGACCCGGTCATCACACACATACACACACACACACACTGTATACCTCATCCTCACCCAAAGTGTAAGCAGACCCCACAGCCAGCTGCAGTGCTGCCTGCAGGTCTGACAAGCTCTCCACAGCTCCTACTGTGGAAGCCACGAAGCTGTAGATGGAAGCAACAGCCTTGGGTGCTGCTCCGCGGCGCTTGCTTTCCACGGTGCATGTGCCGTTGTCAAGCTTGATGCTGGCCGCAAACTGCGGGGCGGTGCGGGCTGCCACCTCGCACAGGATGACAGCTGCCAGCTGCTGCTGGCTGGTGGTGTTGCAGGCGCCCGTGGTGTTGGCGGTGATGGTAATGGTGATGCCCGGCAAGCTGTTGTTGGACACTGCACAGGCAACAGGACAGCATGACACATCAGCAAAAGTGCACTTGTGGACAAGAAAAGCTGCTGCACCATCAGCTCTGGCAGGCACCCGACCACTGCACAGACAAACAAGGACAGCGCGACACTTGGTCTTGTTTGCATTGACTCATCATGCAGTGCATGCATCACCACCTACCTGGCTTGCAGTCCTTGTCTGTGGAAGCTCCTGGCAGCACTGCAAAGGTGCCGCCAGGACAAGCCTTGCACGCAGCAGTAGTCGCAGGGCCCCCAGGGGACCACGTGCCAGGCTGGCACTTGGAGCAGTCAACACCGGCGCGCCCAGGCAGGCACTCTGGCAGCAGCAGGGCATACACAGGTGCAATAGAGTCACACAGCATGCCGTGCCCTGCTGTGCTGTGCCGTGTTGTGCCGTGCCGTGCCGTGCCGTGCCGTGCAGTGCAGCGCAGTGCAGTGCAATGCAGTGCATCAAACCTCTTCTGAACACGAGATGAAAACACACAGCATTGCTCGTATGCGTTGGGCCGTCCAAGAGCAGTGCGTTGCATGGGTTGATCAGCAGGCGTTGCAGCGCATGCAACATCAAGTGAAGGGTCCGAGCGCTGTTGCTGGCGCTGCTTCCGTATGCATTCAGATGGGTGCACGGCAGTTACTGTGCATGCCTGTACAGCTCAGCACAGACACTTGAAAAAGAGTTTTTAATCATTGTTATGCAGAAAAACAGCTGTTCAGCAACACACCAGAGCAGGCGATTCTGGAGGTGATGGGTGTGGTGAAGCCCGCGCTGCACTTGGTGCAGTTCATGGATCCAGCCACTGGCGCAATGCTGCCAGGGGGGCACTGCAACACAGAGCAGTGGAAAAACAGCCACGTCAACATAATGATGTTTTAGGGTGCAGGGTGTGAGGGTCTAGGGCTTGAACCCACCCTAGGGTAGGTTGAGGCCTCAACGTTGAGGGTTAACCCTCCACCCATGACAGGGCAGCATTGAGAGAGCACTGCACTGACTGCAACATCGTTCCCCGAATATGTTGAGCTTATTAGCATGCTGCATTTCACTTCTACATGCTGTGGCACGCAGAGCAGGCAAGGCTGCAGCTGCATGTGATGGGACACATGTGCTGTACAGCAGCTGCTGCGCTGCTGTCACACAGCTCTGGCTCCAGACACTTACCTTCTTGCAGGCAGCGGTGTTGGCTTCGTGAGGGCGTCGGCCTGGTGAGCAGCACACGCACGGACGCTTTCTTGGAGGCAGAGGGTCATCCGGGGAGTCGGCAGGATTCTCGCAGACCTGGCAGCCTGTGTACAGCCTGGCAGGCAGTCCGTGCTCGTCTTGCCGGGTGATGCCGTGCACTGCCCGGTAAGAGGCGAGCTCAGCCTACCGGCCAGTGCTTCAGCCTTCTCAGGTGTTGTTCTTGCCATGGTATGCTCTGGGAGGGCGCAGAGGGCCGCAAACAGCAGCAGGAGCACTGCTAGCTGCGAAGCTGCACGCGACATGCTAGCCTGCAAGGGCGTACCCTGGCACATTGTGTGCAGAACTATTTGCTTAGGTCTGATTGGCTCAAATCAGTTAGCGACTGGCAGGATCCGCCGGCTATAAGTGTGGCTCTCGCTGCTGTTTGGTGGCACCCGGGACACTTTGCCCGGGTGTCACGTGGAACTAACAGTGCGCCGTTACCCTGAACACTAATTTCCTGAATAGTATTATTCGCAATAAGAAGCAAGAGTTGATGGCTGGCCTTAGGGTATGATCAGACTTCACAAAAAGTGCTGTTGACAGTCTGAGTGCGGCGAGCTGAACGTCGTATGACAGACCAATATATGTTTTAGAATATGGTTTGGATTGTACGTTTACTCTTCTGCAGCAGCTGTATGAACGTTTGAAACTTCAGTGCACCCTGTCACTGTCCGTTCAACGATGGTTGTATTGCCTCAACACATGTGCTCTGAACGTCTTAAAGCGCTCGCCAGTTTTGAATCCATTATATGCATCTCACGTCCTGCAAGATCTGGAAGTGTTGACGCTGCCTTCCACTTGATCGTGCAGCACTTGGTTGCAGTACTACTATTGCACAGCCTGCACCGCATAGCTGTGTTGCCCCCGCAGCAGTCGCTATATAAACCAAACACAGCCAAACACAGCTGTCTCTGCAGCGCAGTGAGCTGGCACGGCGCATCAGATGCAACAGCAGGTGTGCAGCAGTAATGGTGTGGTTGCTGATCAATGCTACATTACTGCAGGACAGAGACAGGTTATGCACTTTTAACAGTTGAAATGGTGGATAAGACTCATGTGTTTGTTGCGGACTTGGTGGTGCCACATGTGCATGCTGAGCTTTTGGATTTCCAACCCCTCCCACTTTGCGTGCTGCTGCTCCTCCTGCTGCTGATGCCTGCCCTGCACGTGCACCACTGCAGCGCACATCATCCATGAACCCGGCAGCGCTTTCAACAGCATTACAGCATCCAGCTCCTTGTATGACACATATGTATGACACGCATGGCCTTGACAATGTGAAAATATTCACTGCAAGCCTACACAACCTGCAGAACTGGCAGGACACGCCTGTTACCAGTAGGCCCCTGACAGATACCTGAGACAGGAGCTGAACACCGACTGCCATGCCACGTCACACATATTGAGGCACAGATTTCAACTGCTTGAACAGCAACTAGGCCAACAATGTGGATGCTATGGATTGCGCCTTGAGCCCTATGCCATCCACCCGCGCACCCGGTTGTGGCTGCCAAAACTATGCAACAGCTTGTAAACCAGCTACCACGGTTTTGCTGCGTGGAGCGCAAACCCAGCCCGGCATCTCATAATCAGCATGCTACAAACCAAGCACCTGCAATGCCTCTGGCTGCATGCTGCACTGCTGCTGCTGCTGCTGCATGCTGCATGCTGCACTGCTGCTGCTGCTGCATGCTGCACTGCTGCTGCTGCTGCATGCTGCACTGCTGCTGCTGCTACTGCTGCTGCTGCCGCACAGCTGTCCAGAAGCTCTGCACCACCTCATCTGTCACTTCTGCGTTAGTAGTAACTTCCAGCTGCTGCAGCCGCTTGAGCTCTGTCAGCAGCATCAGCCCCTGCTGCGTCAGCCCGTTGTTGTCCTGCAATTGCAGCTCCGTCAGCTGCGTGAGGTGCCGTATCACTGCCAGACATGCCATGCTGCCCAGGTCACAGCTGCTCAGATCCAGGTGCTGCAGCTGTTGGCAGCTGCTTGCTATTGCTGTTGCTGCCAGGTCACTTACGGCAGCGCCAGCATCAGCCAGACATAGGTGTGTCAGGCCAGTGAGTGCTGTCAGCGCCAGCGCATCACCAGGCACCCAGTCCATCTCACCCACCGGGATCGAGCTGCTGCTCGACAGGTACCTGAGGTTTGTCAGGCCTGTCAGCTTTGAGCACAGCTCCACAGGCTCTCTGTGGTCCCCGGCCCCCTGGTCTTCGCTGCGCACTGCTACATACAGCACCAGCTTGGTGAGGCTGGTAGAGGCTGCCAGGCCACTACAGATGGCCTCCCACTGCTGCCTGCTGGGCAGTTGATCATCCTGAACGAAACCTATTCCAAGAACATGCAGCTGGGACAGCTGCGGCCAAGCTGCTGCTGCGTTGGCCACTGCATAACCATTGAAGTACCTCAGGCACAGCTGCTGCAGGGCCGGCAGCTGTGCCACGCGCAGCAGCAGCTCCGGCCTCCCAACTTCATCGATAAAGTTAAGGCACCGTAGCTGCTGCAGCCGCAGAATTGATTCTATATCTTCTTCTTCTTCAATGCTGCTAAGCTCCAGCTTCTGCAGCTGGGAAGGAAGTGTGACGTTGAGCCTCTCCGACCTGAAGCTGGCGCTAAACTCCTGCAGCTGCGTCCAGTGCGACACATCCAGGCGTGCGGCCCAGTCACCATTAGCAACTCGCAGCACCCGCAGCGGCAGGGCCTGCGCCGCCAGCTGCTGCAACGCTGACTCTGGCACGCAGCCGCATCCTCCACCCAGCTCCAGACACGTCAGCTGCTTGAGCTGTGACAAGACCGCCAAGCAGCCGCAGGAGGCTGTGCCCTCATCATCCAGCTGCAGAGCTTGCAGGTGGCTGAGCCTTGCAAGTGCTGCTGACACAGCTGGGCCGTTAATTGGCTGGTGAACCTGTGTGATGCACAGGCGTGTTAGGCTGTGTGCTGGCAGTGCAGCCAGCATGCCTGCAGTGCCTGCCATTGTGATGCTGCTGATGGTGGGCAGGCGCACAGGCTGCTGCTGCTGCAGCAGCAGTTGCTGCTGCTGACGCATTGCAGCTGTGCTCTGCCTTGATGCTCCTGCTGGTGGTGGCGCTGCTGCTGGTGCTGCTGCTGCTGCTGCTGCTGCTGCTGCTGCTGGTAGAGCCGTTGTCAGCTGCAGGGCCTGCAGCAGCAGCTGCTGGGCTGCCTGCCGGTGCAGCGTCCATGGCAGCCCATCAACATGTGTTGGTGCTTCTTTGGGTAGGCTGATGGTGATGCCTTTCACCACCATAGCATACTTCGACAGCCATTCCGTCAAGCTGCACAGGCGTGACAGTGGCGCATCAAGGGACAGCGCAACTGCTGTGTTGCAGGCCCTGCACTGCTGCACTGCCTCCCTCCAGGCCTTGCTTGTCTGAGCAGCTGCACAGAGAACACGGATCTCTGTGCTGACTGCTGGATGTGCTAATACTATGGAGACTGCTTTTGGGCTGATGGCTGCTGCACCCTGCAGATAATGCGCGTAGAGCAGACAGCAGCAGCAGGCACAGTTAGGGGGCGGACTCCGAAAGCTGAGCATGTACATGCGTCATCACATAGTTTGTAAGTGGAACACTGGTGTAGACACTAGATCCTTGACCTCTCAGCGCTTGATCTGACTGCCATTCACCACTTGAAATAATGCCCATCACCCACACTGCTACTGCTGCACACCTGCTGTTGCCTCTTCTGCGCCATGCCGGATGCGGATGCTACAGGATAACACTCGAAGTCTGTGTTGTGGATAACCACGCGAGAGCTGAAGGCGCGACACAGCTACGACGGTGCGTGCTGTGCGATGATTGTGCTGACAAGGGCTTCAGGCTGTAAAGGTAGGAATTCTCAACACTTGTGATCAACTTGTACACGACTTGGACCAAGACGTCTGCCTGCGAATGGAGAGCATATAGACCAGATGCCTCTCGTGCCAGTGACAGCGAGCCTCGATACCTAACATGTTGGGTTCTGTACAGAACCTCGGACATGGTGTTTCGGCCGCGGCAACTGACAAGATCTACGGACTGTACAGTTGCGGACTGTACAGTTGCGTCCCTCGTGAGACGGCCACGAAAGCATGAGGTTAAACAGAGATTCGTGCTGCGTCTCATGCACCTGTGCAGTGGTGAGCACCCGACACTGCAAGCTGCCAGGTGGTCAACCACCCATGCCATGAGCCGTGATGGCTCGAGATGGTGCACGCACAGGTAAACTCAACAGTCAGTCATATGAATGTTATGACAGCCGAGTGCCACGTGTCAGACTTTCATGTGGTGCATATTCAACCGCCTTCACCTGTTTTCATGACCCATAAGCACTTCTGCAGCGCTGCTCTACACACGGCACAAGAGAAGCAGTGTTTGGGCAGCCTGAGCACCCCTTTTTTCTTTGTTTTTGGGCACCTCTTTCAGGCAGCCATTGCAATGGATACCACTGGGCTTGCTATTCGAGCAAGCAGCCCTTCAGACACCAGATGCCTGGCTAGCTAGGCCCGCCTACTTTGCAGGCATGTCAACTCTCCAGCCACAAACTGTCATACCTGTACAGCAACTGCAAAGCCTGATGCAAGACACACGTTCCAGGCAGTGCCAAGAGCCCTTCCTGCGTACAGATGCCCGTACATTCTGGCCCTTCACGACCACACACACCCTGCAAGCACCTCCAGGCGGCCACGCAGGTGACAACTGTCGACCAAATACGATTACATGGTGCATGAATCGCTACAACCAACAAATACATGTAAGCACCAGCGCCATGCAGCTTGCTTTCAGACAGCACACACAAAGCCTCACTCGCCTGTCCCATCACACCCTGCGCCAGAACATGCAACAGACAGCCATCAAACACCCCAATGAAAAGCCGCCTCACCAACTCAGCTGCTGGCACTGCTCACAGCTGCAGGCTGCTGCTCTGGCTGCAGCCCCTCCCGCTGCAGCAGCGCATTCATCACCTGCAGCCTGTGCATCGCATCGCGCAGGTGCACCGGCCTCCCATGCCCTGGCAGCACGTGCAGCCAGTCATACTGCAGCAAATCCCGCACACTCTCCAGCTGCCGCGGCACGCTGTACCAATTGAAGTCCTTGAACACATACAACTCCTCATCGGGTGTGTAGCCTGCACACAGGTGGTCGCCTGAGAACAGCGCCTTGTCTGGTGCGTAGTAGAGGCACACGTGTGCCGCAGTGTGGCCGGGTGTGAAGATGAGGGTGATGTCATCGCTGCCGTCAGGCAGCTGCCAAGGGCCCTCGCCTGCACAGCAACGCACGTGTCAATGAATTAATCAATCAATTAATCACACGTTGTTCTAGCAAGAGGTGCAACCAGAGAAGCACACATGCCCCACAGCATGTTGTAAGAGTGCGCGCGTTGGCGGTGACTGGCAGGAGTGAGTGGCAGGTGGCAAGCTGCACCAAAGCATGGCGCAGTAGCAACCCTCTTCTGCCGCGTAGACGATCTGAGTCTCCTCACATGCAAACGTGCTATTTCATGTTTGCCGCACCACTAAGTCTGGCAAGGGTCTCGAGCCACCATGCACGTCCTAACGGTGCACAGGTTGCCACCTCAGCTGCAGCAGCACACCACATGCCGCCCCTGCTCACTAGACCGCATGCGTCAACACGAAGCAGCAGCTCTCTACGATGCAGCCCTCTGCACTGCGCTGTGCTACTCAGTCCAAACAAACGGTTTTATTTTGTTGAAATTTGAACTGTGTGCTGCCGCGGAGCCTGGGGGCTCACCTGTGAGCTTCACCTCCACTGCCTCCGTGTCTGGCACCACCTCATCTGTATGCAGGATGCGCGGAGCATTGAAGTGCTTCGCCCAGCGCTCGTGGTCCCCCACGTCATCCCCACACAGGCATAAGGACACGCACAGTACGCACCGCAGCAGTGAGGACGCATGGAGTGTTGTCATGGGAGCAACTTCTCTTGTGGCGTTGCGCAGCTGGTGTGAGCAGTTAGCAGGGGAAGTTTGCAGGAAGGGCGTGTCCCAGGCATGCTCTGCCAGGCTGCGTGTGCTCCCAGCCACCACTGCAACATCACAACGCACATGCACACATACTCAAACTGTGCTGTGCAGTACTGCCTCTTACAGCGATCAACAAGTGCATACTGTCCATAGCAGCAGGCTCGATCAAACACAGCAGCAGTTTAGGTTTGTATCGCACTTGTGCGTGAGGACAATGTACTGGATGCCTCCCATTTCCTGAATGCGCTTCGCCAGCACTGGGTTGTAGCGCGGGGCGTCAACCATCACATTGCCCTGGGGGCGCGTGATGATGAAGCTCTCACCACCAACCGTCTTCTCAGAGCGCCTGGGGTTTGCGGGCGGCAGCAGGAAAAAAATAGTGCGACGCCAGCCTGTGAGCGCTGCGTGCGTGTAACATTGTTGCTTGGCGCTGCTGTTATGCTGCTGCTACAGGCAGCGAACAGAGGCAGCTCCGTACTCATGGCACATGCCGCAGGTGCAGCTGCTGCAGCAGCTACACCACCAGCGTCATGCTACAGCTGTGCACACCAGCTTGCAATGAACGCTTGTCGATTGCTAGTTACAGCGGTCGCTGAGCAGCGCATCGCTCACCATCCGCAGCTGAAGCAGTTGGCAGTTCCTGGCACCGGCAGCGGCATCCCAGCCTGAGCCTCCTTCAGCTCTTCTGCACTCCTCTCATTCACATGGATGGAAAAACTGCAGGCAAACAAGCAGTTGCGTCGTCACATGGCTACTACAACAGACCTAACACAGATCAGCATTGGCCAGGAGCCAACAAGTGTTGAAGCAAGACCACAGGGAGAGCTTATGTATGTTCCTTCTGGCGTCATCGTTGCTGTAGCTTGACCGCCACGACCCATGAACTTATATATCATGCACACAACAGGATGTCCTGCGCTATGCTGCTGCTGCTGCTGGGCGAGTTATCCAGAGTTGGACTTTTGCTGCGTTACTCACGTTGGGCATGACAGCAGCGCTTGCAGTGCACGCATCCTGCCTTTGCGGTCTGAGGGCTGCTGGTGTACTGCTGACTGCTCATCGATCCTGCTGAATGTCTCAGGTGCCATCGTACGGCAGGTGTCACAATCTGCCGCAGGCACCGGGTACACATGTTTCAGCATACTGCTTATTCAAGTTTGCAGGAATGCCTTCAGTATATATTGTTACAGAAGTCCAGGGACTGCAGGTGCATCTCATGTGCAAAGTGCAGTCAATCCTCCCAGAGCAAGCGCATGCGCAGTGGCAGCAACACACTGCTACCCGGTACTGGCAGATGTATGACACTGCTGCTTGTGCATTGAGCACACTGCGCGCTTGCTGGCTGCTCGCATATTCCAGGAGGGCTTTGAGGGACTTACCAATGCATGTGTGGTCCACCCAGAAGTTTCCTGCAACATTTTCCGCCCTGGTATTCCTGTTGTCCTTCTGCACCCGGTGGTAGGCCCAACCTGGCGTGCTGGCGGAGCCCGCCGTCGCTGCAATATGTGAAGTGCGCGAACGGCTGATTTGAGCCTTCAAGAGGAGTGGCCGCTGAGCAAGCATGTTGCAACCACTGGCTCCGGTGACACGACTCGCAGACTGTGATGGCACGTAGCAATGAAAATGGCAGAGAAGGATGCTAAAAAGCGTCTGTCGTGAGCTTTGACGGTCAGCGACGATCTTCAAGTGTTGATGGCGTGTCCTGTTTGGTCGTAAATCCACAACCCTCACGTGGTGTGACTGATTGTCTTGTATTTGATCACCGACAATAGTCCTCATCGGGCCTTCGTACGTGGTTATCTATGATAGTTTTGGTTGAAATGTAATCTTGTGTTAGGTTTACATGCATCTCGCCCTGGATGCACACGAACGAATGCACACTGTGCATTGCACAACGAATAGGCTGCAGGCCATTCGCGCAGGCTCACACACAGTCCACCCCCACTCACTGCTCATTCACCGACCAAACGTTCGCCCGATTGTCACAGTGCGACCGGGCTGTGAACCTGAAAAAGGCGTCAACAGTGTAGTGCTGTGTTGTGCTGCCAGCAGTGTGTCTGTCAGGTCCGTCAGGTGTGTTCTCCGCCAAGGCCTCCATGGGCCAGGACATCTAAGCCATCGGCCTCATAAACATGAATGTAGATATTTTCAAGTCCAAAATTACAAGCACAGTGCCACATAACGCGTACATCAAGACGTTTGCGCGCTGCCTGCTAAGCCTAACAGAATACCGCCAGAATTTGCACACCTCCCAGGTGTAGCCGCTGCCTGCACACACAGCTGGAGCCTGTTTGTTGAACTCTGCTGCTGTATGCCATGCTCTGCACTCAGCTCAGCAGAACAGAATTCTTGCTCCCAGCCAGACGCCAACAATGCTTTGAGCCCACGTACGCTGCAATCGCTGCTGCAATGCACAGTACGGATTTAAACGCGCACTTCGATCGAATGTTATCAAAATGCTTACATGCAACTTGCAAACTCTCTGACAACAGTACGCTGTACGCTGCTGCACCCCTGCGACTCCCTCCTGGACTCAATTGCTGGTAGCTCCTTGTGCTTCTTCATCTGTGGCTGGCAGCCGCCGCAGCCGCAGCACATCCACATCGCTGCATTGGTACACATCATCCAGCTCATCCTCTGGCACTAGCTCTACGCAGAAGCCCTGCTGCGCTGCTGCCTGTTTGAATGCCGGCTCCGCAGGCCTGTTGCGGCCGTGTGCAATGAGGATGGTGCTGCCGGGATGGCTGAGCAGCAGCAGCGACTTGACTAGGTCTGGCACAAGCTCATCAATGTACATCACATCTGCAGCAGCAGCAGCAGCAGCAGCAGAGGCAGGACAAGCAGCAGCAGCATCAGCAACGGGACAACCATGGCCTGCAGAGTGCACATGATCAATGCTGGCCTCCGCTTGGCTCTCTATCTCTGGCCTGGGCTCCTGCCTGTGCTTTCCTGCAAGGCAGACGCCCACTGGCTGGCGGCCAGCTTAAACACCCTTGCACAATAGACAAGCAACCGACTGCCACCCCTGCCTGACTGTCACGCAATACCCAGCTCCGCAGCCTGCTGCAGAGATGGAGTCTACATGAGTTTTCATTGCACATGTAAGCAGCTGTCATTGGACATGCTGCATTCTGTGCATGTGGCATGCTCGTGGTGACTCACCGCATGCCACTATCACATCAAACGGCTCTGCGAGCTGCTCCTGCGGCTCACTGCCCCAGCGGTGCTCAACAACAGCAACATCTGGGACACCTGCGGCATGCAGAGCAGAGACACACTTCAGGGTCACATCAGGGAGACATGGCATACACCTGAAGCATGTAGGGCAGGACAAAGCACACAGCAACAAGCAAACACAAGGGACGTGCAGCATGGCAGCACGTCACTACGCACACAGTGCACCAAGCAGCAGCTGGCTGCCAGCTAAGGGAATGCGCTAGTGTTGCCACGTTTGAATGTCCGCTGGCGGCGGATCATCCTGATTGTGATCCAACTCTGCCGTGCCGTGGCACTGTGCATGGCGCGCCATGTGTTGGCTCGCTGATAGCCAGCCAACATGCCAAGTAACAAGAACGGCATCCCTGCAGCTCACCATTGTCTTTGCAGTTGTCTCTTAGCAGCGGCAGGTTTGGTGCCAAGTCCGTGGCAGCTACAGTTGCGCCAAGCTTAGCCATCACAACAGCTGCGATGCAGGACAGCAAAAACTCTATGTGAAAGGCAGAACAGCACCTGCAGCTGCACATGGCTGAAGCAGAGTCCAAGCAAATACCGTGCAATAACTTGTCTTCCTCTTGCCACTTGGTGAGCAGCACACAATAATCTGTGACATCAGCTGGCTGGCTGTAACTGCAGCGGTGTTGAAGGTTCAGAGGTCGTGCCTGCTGGCGGCCCACCTACAAGTCCGCATCCGGCGCTGAGGTCGCAGCAGCGCTTTCCTGCAAACAGCTTCGGCCACTTCTCTGCATACTTGGCTGCCACAATGGCACTGTCCCACACCTGGAGCAGCAGCCATAAGACAGGCAAGTAGAATGTGTCGAGTTGAGGCTAGGGTGACATGTGAGAGTAGGTACAGGCAACATCGTGCAATTACCAGCCTGATCACACCTGAACTTCAGGTGTTGAATGCGTTGCTTATGCCAGCGCAGCTGACCATGTGCAAATACAAGCATGACGAACAGCAAGCAACCTGCTTGTACAACCCACTGAATCCTGCAGTCATAATCTAAAAGGCTGGCCATCCACCGGGCTGCTGCACGCACTGTCGAGGCAAACCCTTCAGGTCCAAACTTCTTTTGGCGGATGCTGAGGGTGATTGAGGCGTCACTGCCAGGTACCGTCATTGCATGCTTGTAAGGACGGTGAAACCTCTCCTTGTCAGGTCTGCAGGCATTGCATGGCTTTCCATGAGCAACCCATGTATGCCCTGCACAACCTGGCATTGCTGGCACAGCTAGCACAGCAGTATGCGACTAGCGCTGGAGGCACCAGCTGCAGCTGCTCGCCTGTGTTCCCTTTTCCAGGCCCAGCTTCTGTAAAAGCGCTTCAGCTCGTCATCTTGTGTGCTTTTGCCTGCGGGTGTAACCACCTTCTGCTTCTTGCAGGGCTGCTGGTCTGCTGCTTGGCCTGACATGCTGTCAGAGGTTACCGGCGATGCTGCAGCACGCAAAGTATCAGAGCTTCGTTGAGTGACTTGACATATTTCAGTGCCCGGCGCCACCGATCACAATCCGAAACACTTCTTCACAGCCAGGTCTTTGGGCGCGAGGTTCTCGAGGAGTGGCCACAGGCATGCACCCGCGATTGTTTCGTTTCACAGGTGTGGTGGGATTGAAACATTTTAACGCGGCTTGCACATCAGACCTGCTGGGCGGCTGCTGATTGGACTACAGTCGCGGGGTAAGCGCATTGGCTTGAAGTAATTATAGGAGAGCTCTGGGTAGTAGGCCATAGACAGTGTTGCATATCGGGCATCCTGGCCGCACGCCGGGCAAAGCACACTTGAGGTCCTGGGCGACTGGTGGTGGGCCGTGCCTTCGACAATCCAGCAGGAAGCTACTTTGCGGCAAAGTAGTATATGTCATAAGCCATTACCATGAATGGGACTGAAGTGGCCTATCTACAGCAACGGCGTCGAGAGCAGCAGCAGCAGTCACAGTGCTACCACAGCCACTGTGTAGAGCGCTCTCTGACGCTTAAAGGCCGTGTTCCTGCTGCTCACAGGTCGCTACAATGGCATCTGTCACCATGATGCGTGTGGGTGCCAGCAGCAGCACTTTTGCAGGCAAGGGCCTGGCCTGCAGGAGCAGCCCAGTTAGCAGCGCACCAGTGCGGCCAGCAGTGGTGACTGTTGAGGCAAAGAGGGTGTGCCAGCTCACAGGTGAGACACTTGGCATTCTTTTCTGGGCGTGTCATTTGTGGGTCTGTAAGGCGAGCCTGGCAGTCGGTCAGCTGTTGCTGGCTGCTTTCAGGCAGCAGGGCGAGATGCAGCAACAGCATCAGCATCACAGGCAGGCAGGCGATGGTTACATCAAGCGCTTGCAGTGTGACACAATGGCTACATGCAGCAGGCGGCGTAGAGTTGTTGACTGCGAGCAGCTGCTGTAGCTGCAGCATGCCGATAAGCACCAGCAACTGGCTAGCGCAGCTGGCCGGGGCTGCCAGGCCCACACAGGGACTGGTCACACATGTCACATGCGGGACACGATTGCTTTGGCATCAGCAGCAACTGCAGCTACAGCAGCAACAATGGGGCAGCAGCAGTTGGTGTCAGCATGAATGCTTTCCAAGGGCTCACCGAGCATCGGCAGGCAGCCAGCTGCTGTGCTACATTCCAGCATGGCGCAGCAACATAATGTGCAGAGCAGCGGCAAGGTTACTGTTTTTGTGCTACTGCATACAGTAGCGTGATAAGCGATGTGCCATTGGGAAAAGTACTAGCAGCGCATGCCAGCATGTGACGCTTACTGCACCAAGCGGCGTGCAGCTGCCAACAGTGTGTTGCTGCCACATGCTTGGTTGTAAAGCGGTGTCCACCCCCATGTTGCAGTCGGTTTTCACTCTCCTACTGTCGCTGCCGCTGCTGCTGCTGCCAGGCAAGAAGCGCAACAAGGCCAATGTGGTCACCTTCTCCAACAAGCACAACCGCAAGTGGCAGGAGCCCAACCTGCAGCACAAGAAGATCTTCTGGGAGGCCGGCAAGCGCTGGGTGAAGCTCAGGATCTGCACCAAGGTGCGGGACCACTGCTGCTGCTGCTGCTGCTGCTGCTGCTGTTTATGTACAGCTGGTTTTGGTGCTGGCGTTTACTGGCTTGTAGTCAGGCAGCTTGCGAGTCAGCCAGTGGCAATGTGTCTGATGGCTCAACCAAACGAATGCAGCAAGAGTGGGAGTGCACCAGCAGTGGTGCAGGTGCACTGTGGTTCTGAAGTTTGCAGCAGGCACAGCGTAAGACCCAATGAGTGTAGTGACTGGTGTCACTGAGCATACTGCTCACACTCTTAACTGGAATCATGCATCTCGGTGCTGTACTGCAACTGAGGGAGCGAGGCCTGTTGTGTAGTCTATCCTCAAGGGTGCTACGCTGAACTCCCTGCAACTTGGTTGTAGTTTGAGGAGTGATTTTGGTGACGACCCCTACTGTGCAGCTTTGAGCTGCAGCAGTTTTGGCCATATATGTTTATTGATACATATGCGTTACATCCTCTGGTGTTGACTGAGGGCAGTCAATCTACCTAAGGGGGGAGGTATGTAATGGCACAGTATAGAATATGCTGTAGGGTCTCTGTGAGAGCCGTGCCGTGCTAGCCTTGGTCAGACGGTTATGACCTAGGCCCNGTTGGCCAAGGACTTGGTTGGTCCAAGTCCTTGGAGCGTCCGACTAAGGATGTCGGGGACGGATCAACTTTAATCAATAACGAGCCGTCAAGGACTAGGAGTCCTTAGCCAGGAGAACTACATATGCCCTGCAATGTAGGAGGGGATGGTATTCAGCACTCGGTACTCTGTATTGGAGAGTGATCCCCACGGGCTTGACATACAAAACAAATATTCTTCTCTTTACGCTTCCCTACGTTCCTCACGTTGCAGGCAGGCAGGCGAGCAGTGGATCACCATATGCTGGCTGGTTGCCGATACACCTTCTTATGCTGCCTTTCTTCGTGCTGGTGTCCTGTCCTATCGGGCTTGACCTATGGTATGCATGCTGTCCTCTGTTAACCAATCTGACGCTGTGTTGCTGTGTGTTTTGGCAGGCCATCAAGTCCATCGAGCGCATCAGGCTGCACGCCATGGCAGCAGAAGCAGGCATCGACCTAAGTTGTTTGAATCGATCTCACACTTTCTTGTTTTGTGCCGCTGGTTTGCAGGCCATAAAGTCCATCGGGCTTGACCCATGTCATGTCTGCTGTTGTTCTCTGTCTCTCAAATTTTGGTGTGCTGTGTTGCTGTGTCATTGTGCAGGCCATCAAGTCCATCGAGCGCATCGGGCTTGACGCCATGGCAGCAGAGGCAGGCATCGACCTGTGGAAGCTGCCCTTTGAGGATGCTCGCCCCGAGCGCCTCGCGTACCTGGCTGAGAACAAGGGCAAGGTGCCAGTGGTGAGTGCCGCTGGTCAAACGTCGGTCAAATATTGGTCAAATTTTTGGTCAAAGATGCGTAAACGACAGTCAAACCCAACAGCATGCAGAGTGCAGTATGGCCCTGGCGGCGTTGGGCAGGCTGCAAGACGTGAGGGCACTGTGCATCGCCTGGCTGTGCCATCAACATTATTGAAGTTGTTCGCTTGTTGCACGCATCTGCAGGGTGCAGTGCCTCTACCTTGAGCTCAGCTCGATGGCTGCTTATATGAACATATTCGTATCAGTCATGTCCATGACCTGGCACCAAGCGCCAAGGATCAACGGTTCTTAACCCTTACAAGTGTCATGTTTCCCTGCATCCTCGCGTGACTGCCGCAGGCCTCCAACCCTCGTGCCATCAAGAACCAGGCAAAGATTGCCGGCTCATCCAAGAAGCCTCGCTACCCCGTGTACGAGGAGGGAGGCCGCATCGTGTGGATCAAGCCAGGCATGGAGGAGCTCATCTTTGGCAGCAGCAGCGCAGCAGCAGCAGCGGCAGCCGTGCCAGAGCAGCCGGCAGAGCTGAAGATCACTGTGCAGGAGTAGAGGGGCTTGGCGGGTGTGTTGTAGCTGTCGGGGTTTTGGGGGTGAGGTTGTTTGAGGAGCTGCGGGTGGCTCTGGGACTTATCTGCTGCGGGACAGCAGGAGTTGCTGATTTGGCCACATGATGCTGCAGCCTGCAGGAAACGCTTGAATGGAAGGGTTGGGGACCGGGTAACAGTCATTACACGTTCGTGATGCGAGCTTTGGAAGGGTTCTCACATCACTACTTAATCAGTAAGCATGCTTGCACGCTTGTTGCACGCTTGGAGATTGGGGCAGTTTTGGGGCAGTTTTCCTGAATTTGCATTCCTCAGCAGCTCATTCGCCTCATCGTGCCTCACGTTACCAGGATGCGGACCCGCCAGCCAGCAGCAGCTGCAGCTTGATGATACCAATGGGGAGCGCTTCGCCCGTTGACTGGAAAGGACAGCAACATAAACAATGCAGCCTGACATGAACCTTTTCACTGCAGCAGTTAACGATCAATGAAAGGCAGGCATACATGCATGCCCCCCCACCTCCACATGTACCAAACACACTGCTGCTTCTCCTGCCTCTTTGCGAGGAAAACAACCCCTCTGCACACCTGTGCTGAAAGTGACGACCTGAGCGTGTCACTGACAACACTACACCAGGGCTACCTCAGACTACAAAGGAGCAGAAGGCAGTCAGTGCTCGTTCCCCCTAGTCGTCGTGGCTGCTGCGGGAACAGCACTGACCAGGTTTTATTTTGATTGCAGGTAATACTAGAACAAGGAATAGCAGGAGGAGCAGCACATCAGAATATATGAAGTTGAAGACAGCAGCCATGGTGGCAGGGGGCGCCTCCTAGATGCGTGAGTGAGCAGCATGTTGCATTCAGCTATTGCAAACTGTGTTTACATGCCAATGCAAGCTTTTTACAGATTCAAGTTGGATGGTGGCTAGGGCCCTGCAGACTGCAGGCTGCAGTACACCTCCAGGGACACGAACAGGCGTTACGCGACATGACTTTGGGCAGGTGCACTTCGAAGCTTAAGTATGGCTGAACATGCCGTTCCGTCGTTGATCAGTCGTGCTTACAGCAGCGTCGTGATAGTTGCTGAGATCAATTTCTGGAAGGCGTGCACGTCGTAGCAGTTTGACGCATCTACTCACCGGTGTACTCGTGATAAGGCTTGTTGGTATAGTCTTACTCCTCCAACTTACGAGAAACCCCAGCTTGCTGCCACTTCGACAAACACTAGACAACAGCAGCAGCACCTGGTACACACTAGGCACTCCTGGTTGCTCTAGGTGACTATTACGTCGCCCGGGAATGGGGCAGGTAGGTCACCAAGTCAGTTGTCGAGGTTGTGGCCGAGCAGCAGCAGCGAGGCACCAAGCATGCAGAGGTGACATGGCAGCCTGGTGCTGAACAGAAAAGCGCTGCTGCTTTGCAGGCAATCAGTGGCGGCCTTACGCAGCGAGATGTCGACGAAGTAATAAGCATATGCAAGGGGGCATGTAAGTTGAGACTTATTCAATACGCGGAAGCTGGAACAGCACCACAACGGCAGTGGTCTGTCGCTCTGAAACTAGCAGCATCGGTGCAACGTGTTGAAACTGCCTTGCCAGTGGATTTCATATGCAGCAGCAGGAGGTATGCATGCACAGCACCAGATTTGAGCTGATGGCATGTCACAAGCAGCAGTTGAAGCACTTGTGTACAGTTTAGCACCAGTATGCATACGGTGTGCATGCAGTTTGGCAAATCAATTTTCATTGGCTGCACAGAGCCAATATACAACTCAAAAGCAACCACTCGAACTGGTGACAAGTGATGAATTTCCGCGCATGCCGTCTCCTCTGCTAACTGCTGGGGGCTGCAGGGAACCAGTACGAGATCGAATCGCTGTACAAGCGGTTTAGGTCTCTAGACAGGGGCAGGAAGGGCTACATCAGTGCAGAAGAGCTGATGAGTATACCAGAGCTGTCCATCAACCCCCTGGCGCAGCGGCTGGTGCGTTGTGTGGCAGCAGCAACAGCAGCAGCAACAGCAGCAGCAGCAGCAGCAGCAGCAGCAGCAGCAGCAGCAGCAGCAGCAGCATGACTAGTAGCAGCAGCATACAGCAGCTAATGACCGGCTGGTGCTGGCAGAGCAACTGCTGCACCCGCTGCACGCATTGTGCATGCACTCTGTTGCCTTATACGTTGCTCAGTGCACTGGATTGCGTCCTTTTTCAGCATGCCAATTGGAGTTGCTTGCACCGAACTGGCAAGTGATGCACTCCACACTGCTGCATCATGTTGCTGCTGGTGGCGTCCTTACTATCACCCGACCCCGCAGGTGCGCAGCTTTGAGAGCGTCAACTTTGTGGACTTTGCGCGGCTGCTGGCTGCGTTCAGCGACAGGGCCAGCTACGAGGAGAAAGTGCGCTTCATCTTCAGGGTGTATGATGTCGACGGAGACGGTGAGCAGCAGCAGATGAAACAACGATGGCTGCTAATTGGACGGAAGCAGCAGCGACAGCAGCAGCGGCAGCAGCACTGGCGGCATGTGGTTGCTCTGCTGCAGCAGCATCTATTCACGTCCCAACAGCAACGGCAGCAGTGGACATCCTCAGCGACGAGATAGGGTGCAGAATGATCTGGAGGTCAAGCAACTGAAGAGCAGCAGAGCATTAGAGTGTCGCTGAGCTTGTGGCATGCTCTGGTGCATGGGTGTGCATGTCTGCTGCCGTTGCTGGCAGTGCTGCACTATTGCACCGCTGCACTTCACCTGCTGAAACTGTCCTGCTTGCCTGCCTGCCTGCCTGCCTGCTGCTGCTGCTGCTGCTGCCGCCAGGCCTGGTGACGCACGACGACATGCAGATCATGCTGCGGCAGCTGGCGGGCAGCAGCCTCAGCGACGATGACATTGCGTGGGTGGTTCGCAAGGCGCTGCAGGAAGCAGGCAGCCCGCAGGGCCTCAGCCTGGAGGCGTTTAAAGCCACGCTGCATGCAGAAGATTTAGCAGGCATGACAGTCACAGTGCCCACGGAGCTGTGATGGCAAGTGCAGACATTAGGATTAGTTAAGCTTGCTACTCTCAGGTGCTGTTTGCAGCTTTGGTGCCAGCCTGAGGCAGGGAGGCTGGCAAGCAGCTGCGGCTGCAGGTTTTGGCTGGCTTGATGGTGTGCAAGGCGCTGCAGGAAGCAGGCAGCCCGCAAGGGCTCAGCCTGGAGGCCTTCAAAGCCACGCTGCATGCGGAAGACCTGGCAGGCATGACAGTGACTGTGCCCACGGAGCTGTAGTGGCAAGTGCAGACAACGGGTGTAGTTAAGCTAGACTACTGCCAGGTGCTGTTTGCAGCTTTGGCGCCAGCCTGAGGCAGGGAGGCGGGTGGCAATCAGCTAGATGCAGCTGCAGGTTGTGGCTGGCATAGCGGTACGCAAGGCGCTGCAGGAAGCAGGCAGCCCTCAGCCTGGAGGCCTTCAACGCTACGCTGCATGCGCAGGACCTGGCGGTGACAGGCATGACAGTTGGCAGTTGCCACTGACCTGTGACAGAATGACAAGTACAATTGCTATGGTTGCACTCAGTGGTTGGTGGCCCACAAGAGTAGGCTTGTGTTGATCGTGTGCTTTGTGGGGATGGGTACTGATTGCTAAAAAGCACAGTGATTGGATTTGTGAAGCATAAAGTTCACAGGCTGGCACGTTTGCCAGCACGACATATTGAGCAAAGTAAATGACCTTGTGCATGTCATGGTGGCAGCCTGCCTGAGGCCACAGGCTTGCATGCTGAGCTTGCTACTGTCAGCTGTCAGATCGGTCAGGACAGGTGGAGTGGTGTTGGACAAGTGGTAAGCCCTGATTGCGCACGATTGAATCAGTTGACCTTGGTGATAGCAACGACATACTATACACATACCCCTACTCTGCTTGGTGCCCTTGGCCTGCTTGCTCCTTGTGTCTCCAAGGATCTCCTGTCAGTGCTGAGCACCTGCACCAGGCGGGTTGGCACGTTCACGACGTCACTGGAGAGCCTGAAAGTCCATGTGGTTCTTCAAGGCTCACATCAACGCAGCTTTCTGGATCACCGTGGTCAGTTAGCGAACAAGGGCTTTAAGGACGTAGGTCCACATCAGCAGTGCCCCGAGTTGACAGCGCCTTAGCAGAACCTTGGCAGGACTAGTATCTTCAGTTGACGTTCTTTCAAGTATTACAGCCTTTATAGTACTCATCGCTTGCGCATCAAGCATCTCAGCTTCAGTACCTTGTGCTTACAGCGAGCTTTGCACCTACACTGCAGCGCTCAAACACTAAATAAACGGATAATACGTAGTTTCAGCTCGATTGAGCAGAAATGCCTGTACAAGCACTGCACACCAGGCAGCGACTTGCTCCTGCTGCTCGCGCGTTGGACGTTCCCTTGCACGTCCACAAGATATACGCTCCACGTCGCCGGAGACAATGTGTAATGTGAGTTGGAAAGCATGCCTTTGCGTCTGATGGCGGGAGGCACCCATGATGCTGCTGTTGCCTCTGACGAACATTGCTGCTTCAATTCTGCAGCAAGGCCACGCTGAACACTACAGTCAAACAGCTCAAGTCCATCATTGACCCTCAGACAGCTAAAGGACAGTCCAGCGACTTTGCAAACGCCAACTTTCCAGTAGACCAGGAGGGACGCACGCTGCACCTTGGCTGCAAGGTGGGTAGACATCAGCGACCTTCGCATGGAACAGCCAGCAGCAGCAGTAGCAGCTGCAGCAGCAGCAGCAGCAGCATTTAGAATTTCATCATACACGCCAAGCGGTTGAATGGCATCAGGCAAGCATGCTGCTTCGGTGCTGTCAGCATGCTTCCTTGTGCCAGCAAACGCCACCGGAGCTGTAGTAGCTGTGAACATTCGCAGCAAAGGCAACCTGGATATGCAAGCGCTGCAGAGTATTGCATTGCAAAGCAGGCTTGGATTCAACAAAATTTCCAACAGCCACATGCACGTAGTCGATGTTGATGGCACTCTCTTGAATGACTGCACATGGCTGCGCATGGATACTTGCAAGCAGCATCATGCATCCCCACCACCAGCATCCACATAGGCACAGGCAGCAGCATTCTGTGCCTCAACATGCACCACCAACACACACTACGCGCATGCACCTTCACACTGCTCGTGCCTGTCCTGCAGAGGGGCGAGGTGGCCAACCGCATCCTGTCAGTGGGCAGCATGGACAGGGCGCTCATGATCGCAGACCAGCTGCAGGGCGCGGAGCCAGGCGCGCCGCTGTTCCAGCACCTGTCAGGCAGGGGCTTCCTGACCATAACAGGTGCGCAGTACTGACAGTGTGCTTGTGCAGTGTGCACATCTCTCAGCATGCCGACGTGGATGTTGCAGCATACGCAATGCTGTACGGCATAAGTGTGAGTGCACAGGCTGAAGCAGCGAGGTTGAGGTTAGCATGTACGTCAGGTACACCCAGGATGCAGCCGCAAGTTCCTCAGCAGTGTGCCTGGAATGCTTTCCCAGACAGCCGCATCAGGACATGCAAGGAGTAGCAGCAGCTGTAGGCATGGGCCCAATGGTGTTGCTATCGCCTTGAGATGAAAGCAAGAGGATGATGAGCGTCTTAACACAGCACTGTCAAGCAGCACCTCATCACTGACCGACAGCTGCTGCCTCTCCTTTGCTGCCCCTCACCTGCCTTTCTCTCCTGCAGGCCTGTTTCAGGGCACGCCCGTGTCCATCATCACCACGCTCATGGGCATGCCCAACATGGACTTTGTGGTGCGCGAGGCGCGCGCGGTGGTGGAGGGCCAGATGGCCGTCATCCGCCTGGGCACGTGCGGCGCGCTGCGACCGCCTGCAAAGCTGGGCAGCTTCATGGTGGCCAGCCCTGGTGCTGTGTGCGTGAGGTGAGCTGGTTTGGCCGCGAGAAGTGAGGCCCTGGGGTTGTGTGGTGGCAGACAGATGTGTGTCATGGTAGCGCTGCGGCCGCCTGCAAAGCTGGGCAGCTTCGTAGTTGCCAGCCCTGGTGCTGTGTGCGTGAGGTGAGGGTGCAGGTGCAGGGTGTGGATGGCGCCGTAGCAGTGTGTGATGTGCACCCACATGACAGCCGCACGTGTGCGGAGTAGACGCGATGCAGCGCTGCAATTGAACAGGGGCATTGCAAATTGTTGGGAGGCGGGCTGTGTTTCCTTGCATACGTACGTTTGCTTGCGCGACACCCTGCCTGCTTGCCGCCGCTGCTGCAGGCGCGACCCGGACGCGTGGACTTTCGACGACGGCCGGCCGCACTACACGGTCTCAGCGCCAGTGCCCGCAGACCCGCAGCTGGTGCAGCTGCTGGTGGCGGCTTGCACAGAGCACGGCGGCGCCGACAGCGTTGTAGAAGGCCTAGACGCGACAGCAGACAGCTTCTACAGCAGCCAGGGCCGCACTGGCGGTCACTTTGAGGACGTGAATGAGGCTGTGATTGAGCAGCTCATGGCAGCGCACCCGCAGCTGGTGAGCCTGGAGATGGAGACGTTCCATTTGCTGGACCTGGCGCGCTGCAGCAGGGGCGGCATCAAGGCGGCGGCGTTCTGCATCGCGGCAGCGGAGCGCTACAGCAACAGGTGGGCCGGGTGTTGTTTGCAGAGGCAGTGTGGTGGTAGAGATGAGGTGTAGGCAAGAGCTGGGTCTGCATGCTACGCCGTGTTCTGATATAGCGGCGGGCTGCTGCGGTGTGCATCCTGGCAGTTGAAGGTATGTGTTGGACAGCATGAACTGACACGATCGGTGCATTTTGACTGCTGCCTATGCGTGCAGGTTCATCTCCAAGGAGCAGATACAGCTATGTGAGCGGCTGGGCGGCGCTGCAGCACTGACAGCGCTCATGCAGTGCCCGCTGACAGATGCAGTGGGCGCTGACGGCAGCATCAGCAGCAGTGCCATCAGCAACGGCAATGGCAGCAGCAACGGCAACGGCAATGGCAACAGCCATGCACTGCCAGCTGATGCATATGTCTGGGTGCGGCGGCATGCTGCACCTGCTATTGTGAAGAGCCAGGTATGAGTCAACGCTTGTTGCTGATGCTATGTAGCTTTCACTCTGTTGGTGGCAGCCTGTGCACGCGACTGCGTGTGCTGCTCTCCTTCCATTGTGGGTGTGCCTCTGCTGCCTTGCTGGGTGCTGAGGGGATGTGCAGATATGGTGGTATTTTTGGCATGGCCTTGGGTCCTGCATGCATGGCTGCAACAGCAGGGCAACGCCACATTGCTGTTGGTGTACATTAAGGGCGCGTAGCGCTGCTGCTAGGTGATGTGGGGCTGGCAGGAAAGGGCGCGAGTGTCCAGCAGAGTATGCTGGGCAGTACTGGAGTGTGTGCTGAATGTCCAGCTGCTGTCGGAAGCTGCGGTCTGTGCAGGTAGCATGGGAGTGGTACGTGTACAATCAGGCAATAGTCAAATGGAATGCTGCAGCAATGTGCAGCAGCAGTTTGGTGTGGGTTGCAGTGCTGGATGTGCTCATTCACAGGATGAGATGGGTAGCAGATCATGGTGTGTCAACTTCGAGCAGAATGCTATGCGGCTGTGCAGTGGCAGCACAGCCGACTGTGTGTGTTGGTGCTGGGTTCACACACACAATGTTGTCTTGATAGGTGCTGAGTGGCCAGCACCAGCAGCAACAGATGCTGCTGCTGTATGCTGTCTGTACATTACATCCCTTCGGCGTGGTTATGCCTTCCTTTGTTGGTGTGGGTTCTTCCACATCCTCCATGTGTCTGGCCCAGATTGGCCTGAAAGACATTCCCGACGGTTGTCTGTGCCAGCTGTGCTGATAACTGCTCTGATCTTGCATCTGCAGCACACTGCAGGTGCGCCTTTCTTTCCAGGCAGTTGGGCTGCAAATGTTTTCGTGCAGGGTGTGCTGCGCAGCTAAGCCTGTGCAAGGCTGGCATGACTGGCAGCCATCCATTGTGCGCAGTTGCAATGGTAGCAGAATTTGCAGGAAGCTAGCATATCTGCAACTAGACAGCTGCTCACAAGCAGATCCTCTAGTTTACGCAGTGCTGCACAACAGCTGCAGGGGAATGCTGGTGAGGGTGAAGTGCTGGTGAAGCCAGTTTCATTGCACACTTGCATTGCAGTCAGCAGCAGTCAGGCGGATTGCTTTTTTGCTGCATTGTTGCAAATGGCGTCAGTGCGCTACTCTTTTTGAGACTGGCATGTGTTGTCTTAGCACGGACTGTGACACCCAATGACATGCATGTAGATTGCGGACAGTTGACGTGGTTTGGACTGTGTCAACATACACACGTGCATACAATGGGGCATGGGCAGTTGCTGTCTGCTGTTTGTCACAGTTTCTGGCAGTTGGTGTGTGCGCTGCATGCGTTCTCTAGCCCGAATCTGAGCACAGCGCATGACCAGCCTCAACCATGCGGTCATGTTCAGCTGTGTAGTAACAGCAGGATGCCTGACAACAGGCGTTGAGGCACCTGGTGATATCAAGGTCAGTATCTGCCATGCCATTGGCAGATATTGACCGTCATTGCACGCCTTGGCAAGGAGTTTTTTTTGCAGTGATGGTTGCCTTTAGAGAGGGCAGGGTGTACAAGGAGACAGTGCCTCTAGAGATCTGCAGCATTAACCACTCTGTGTGGTTTCCGCTGTTCTGTGTAACAAGCGTGCTGTTGCTTGCGCATCTTAACCGCCTGATGAGTTGCCATTTTGCTTCTCAGGCTCAAAGCAAGACACTTTGTTCCGGCTGCCAATGCTAAAACCAAGTTGCAAAAACGCCACTGTCGCGGCTAAATGGAGCCCCCAGCTTGGTGAGGGAAGAGAAAGGGGTGCGGCATGAGTATCTGCTGGTTGCTGTTCACAGAGAGTTTGCATATAGCATGTACGTATCCTGAGCACGTTCGATTGAAAGTGCGTCGAGAGCATTCATAATATCGCGACGAGAACAGATAATAGATTGTAATGTAATGTAAAGATTGCTGTGTTGAGAGTTGCAGGACATACAGTTTGCAACCGCTGGTCGCTGTCCTGAACGACAGGTTACTAGCAGAAGTGTTGCTTGAACATGATGCAACAAAACAATCTGCAGGAGCAGGGACAGTACAGGTCTACTACAACTTGTATGTTACACAGGTGAACAAGCAGGGCATGGCTTATGCATCGAACCATATGTGCGCTTGGCGATGCTGCGAAATACACCTGCACTGCGAAACAGTGCAGCCAGAACATACCCCAGGTCAATGCCTTGAACAGCTTGCACTGCTCTGCAGCAACAACGCAGAACCATACCACATTGGCCAAGCAAAAATCTGTGCCATAGACCATACAACACCCAGTCAACAGTGGTGTCGCACATTCTTTATCACACCAGAAGTTTGCTTGTGTTCTGTACCTGCGCCACACAACAGGGCTCAGCATGCCGTGCCCTGCCTTGCGACACAGCCAAGAACACTCCTACCATGCACGCCACCCTGCACAACGGTCGACCCACAACTGTGAGCCTCAACACAAGGCATCACTCAAACCCATCAGCGCAAGACGTACAGCAAGACTTCTGCCTTGCAGCACAGCAGCTGATTTGGCAAAACCGCACTGCTTAAGCAGCAGTCGCCTCAGCAGCAGCGCCAGTGGCGGCCTTCTTGGCAGCGGCAGCAGCCTGCCTCTTGCGCAGTGCCGCCAGGGCCACGTGTGCGGCCTTCTGGCCGGACACAAACATGGCGCCAAAGGTGGGGCCCATGCGGGGGGAGCCGTCCACCTCGGAGAGCTCCATGCCGCACAGCACCATGCCAGGCACCACCTCGCGGGTGTTGTTCACGATGCGGTCCTCAGCCTGGAGGAGAGGGAGGAGGCAGGGGGTGAGATGGCAGGGGCAGAAGGCAACGTGGAATGTCAGCGCGGTCGGCAGGCATGTGTAGTACATGCTGCACATGAACGTGCTGACACAAGCTGAGGCAAGTGCGAGTCACATTTGCATGAACACTTGGTCAGACACCGTATGAATAGAATGGTGAATGTTGAACTAGGAAGGAAGAACACCAGACTCAAATCAGGCATCTAGCTGTCGCTGCAGGTTATGCACAGTTCCAAATAGCTCCCTTGCTTTTTGGTGACGAAAGGTACACGAGGGACGCATCTTGTAGTGTAGCGGAGTCCCAGTACAACTTTCCACGCCAACCAGAGAGTAGCATCATAGCGCAGCAGCCTTGGTGCTGGCAAAAGACTGACAAGCAGCCTCATGCTGCTGGCCCCTGTCCAATTCATGAACCACATCAACACACACCCTTTGCAGCAAAAACCAGCGGCACTCACCGACTTCACAACACACACTCTCTCTCAAAACTTCAAGCCTGGCCACAGCAGCAGCACCACTCACCGAGTTCATGTCCAGGGCAGCCATGCCGGGCACATCGGGCACCATGCCCAGCTTGGCCAGGCGCTTCACGCTGTGGGCGCCCATGGGGCCGTCGTGGCCGCAGGAGGAGACCACCACCTGCGCCTCGATCACGTTGGGGTCCATGCAGGACTGGGTGTCGTGGTGCAGGGTGACCAGGGTCCAGTTGGTCACCACACCGCCCACGTACCTGGCGGGAGGAGGGAAGAGCGGGGAGGGGTGGGCAAAGCAGGCATGGGTTAAGAACTGGGTTGTGAACAATTTAGGTGGGGTGCACACTGTAATTTGCAGCCAAACATGAAGCTCGAGGGCTGGAAGCTGGAAGCAAGCCCAGGTCTGACGTCCTACACAGCATGTCGGCCCACCGTACGCGCTCAAGAGCGACAGCCTCCAGCCAAATCAATATCAAATCATTGAAAACTATAACAGTGGCCGCACTCACTTGCCGCCGCGCACGCTGGGGTCCTCGCGGATGATGAGGTCCTCGGCAGCCGTGGCGTTGAACAGCTTCACGTTGGGCGCGGCCAGCACCTTGGACAGCAGCGTGGAGGTCATCAGCGCGGCGTGCTTCACCACCACGTAGTCGCCCTCATCCTCGTACTCCACCTGCATTAAGGAAGAGAAAGAAAAGCAACAGCATGGGAAGGGGAGAACAGGCGGAAGATGGTGGTCAGTGGGGGTGCAGATCAAAGGGCAGCAGCAACCGCGCAGAAAAGGAAAACATGCTGCAACAGCACTGAACCTCCAGTCTTGATACACACAGGCAAAGCACATGTTACCCAAAATGAAAGGCAGCCCTTGCCACTTGCCGAACACACATGCTGCCATCACAACATCCAGTCAACAAGCAACACAGCAGCAGGCAGAACAGCACATAAAGAAACCACCAGTACCACCAGCAGTAACACTCACCCCGAGCTCAGCCATCAGCTTGTCAGCGGGCTTGCGCACCACCATGGCAGAGAACAGCTGGCCGCCCAGCCACGCGCCGCCACCTGGGGACACGTTCTGCTCGATGATGGCCACGCGCACATCGGGGGCAATCTTGGAGAGCTCGTAGGCGCAGGAGAGGCCAGCAGAGCCGGCGCCGATGATGACAACGTCGGACTCGGCGTAGTTGTCCAGGTCGCCGAAGTAGCGCTTGGTCATGGCGCGGGACACCTGTGGATGGGAGGGGATGGCAGAGGGAGGGGGTGGGGTGGGGCGAGGGGAGGGGGAGCGAGTGTGCAGGGCGGTAGCAGCAGGCAGCGGGGTCAGTGGCTGGTCCCATATGCCATGGAGAAGCTGCTTTGCAGGGAGATGGTATTGGCATGCATGGAAGGATGGTGCACCAGACTGCTTTGCAGGGATGGCTAGCTCAAGGAGCATCCCTCACAAGGATGCACCCCAAGTCAGCCCTCCCTGCAAAGCATCGGTTTAGCTGATCACCTATGTCAGACAACATAACACCAGCAGCAACTTGCCCTGCACAACTATGCAGCAACCGATCATAGTGCAAACAATGACCACCAAGACACCACCAACACAGTAGCACTCACGGTTGCCTCGCGGATGGGGGCAAACTGGTAGTTGTCAAAGGGGGTGGTTGCCATTGAAGGCAGGCTGCCGGTGGGCATGGGGGCCTCGGCGCCAGTCTCAATGTACTGCTTGGGCGCATCGTTCAGGGATGCCTTTGGCACCACGCGGCTGGCGGATGCACGGGGCTTGTTGTCCTTAGCAGCGGATGCGAACACCCTCACGCTTGAGCGGGACAGCATGGCGGCCATGTTGGTACCTGGAAACGCGCGGCAGGGTTGACCATAGCACCAAGCGAGGAAGAAAAAGGGCTGGGTGCAGGAGCACAGGGGGTTGGAGAGCAGCAGCAGCTGCAGCAGGCCCCATCACTACACTGCCAGCAGCAAGGAGTGCTGCTGGCAGCTGGGGTGATGAGCTGACAGGGCAGCTGCCGCAGCAGCAACCGGCTGCTGCTGCTGCTGCTGCAGCGACCGATCGTTCAGCCCATTGCCGCGCCCAGCTGATCGAGGCGTGCCGATCGCAAATGGGAGCCCAAACCGCCCGTGACCGACGTGGCCACCCCTGCACAGCCCAACAAGCATGCAAAGACGCTTCCCTTCGCGCGCATTATCGCGTTCAGGTTCAAAGGGTATTTCTCAGCACCCAGCCAGGGCCAAAGCCACTGAGCTGGAGCACCCCTAGCGTGTGGAGAGGTTAGCAAACTTGCGAAGAAGCAGACGGCAGCAGCCCTAGAACGGTCCATTGGGTGCAGCAGCTGCTTACAAGCAAATATTACTAGCACATCAAGCCAATCAAAGGGACATCGCACGCAGCAGGAAGGTCTGCGGGTGGACACGGCTGCAAAGATCACCAGTTGCTGCTGGCTAGCCACGCAAGCCTTGATGCTGCCATGGCGGGCCGCAACCTACCTGGGACGTTTGAGGTAGACGAAAAGGCCCTGAGGCGGTCTTTGAAGGCTCCTGCAGGCAGTCGGAACGATCAGCCACGCTGTGCCGCAGCGTAGGAGGGTACACTGCCGGAAGCTGCTGTTTATAACACGCCACGCACCTTGAAAGGAAGAAGAAGACTGCTGTAGATACGCCGGTGGGTTGTGCTGACACCAGCGGCCTGCCGATGGCTTTGTAGCCTCCACGAAAGCCCCCAGGCGTTATGTTACTTTGAGTCTGTTTCGTCTGCCAGCTGGCACATTGAGCTCAGGTTTTCGTTTTCGGTTTGTTTTTTTGCTTTCGATGCTGTCTGCAGCCTTCTGAAGACCAGCCAGGCAGCTAGTGCCAAAGCACCGAAATCCATGTGCATGCCTGAAGTGCGGGAACGATATCGTGGTTTTGTCGATTCGTGATGAGTGCAAATTCAACTTCCGCCACTGTCTGGCACGGATCTGCTCCCAGCGTCCGTGTATAGTCGGTTGTCAATGGCATGCAGGCAACTGCCTGCAGTCGGGGCAGCTTTGAGTTCTGAAACCGCGTGAAAACGTAGCCACTATCAGCTGAACCTATCCGCTGCTTTCAACTGCTCCAACAACATCCACACCTTCAAGAAGCTCCTGTGACCTGCAGCCTCATACCAATCCAGAGTTTTTCAGCTGGTTGCTGGGTTCTTCAGCGCCTATGAGCACATCGATTGGCAGTTGCTTTGAACCACGCTGTGATGGCATGAATTTCTTTTGCTGCTAGCACACACAAGGCTGCTCTGGCATGGAGGTGCTGACTCAGCTGTACTGCTCAGCAAGCAACGGTGCCGTCACTAGTACGGTGCCAGTGACACCTATAGAGGTGACGCGCGATCAAGAAGTATGGAGGGTGTCAGAGGGTAAACTTCTTCCGCTGATGCAGAGCATGCACTCATTACTCGCACTCCCTTCGTGTCCTGGCAGCACTGACCAGCCAGCCACCGATGTTGTCACTAATGACATAGTGCACAGCTGGTCCCAAGCTACACACCAGCATTTGTAATCGTCATGGTGTCAACCGCCGCTCGAAATTCGGACTAAAGATATGCTATTGTCGGACGGCCCAGTGCCTTGGACGGCAGTGTCGACGAAGGGCAGCAGGACGAAGCCATGATATTCCTTTGTGCGGCTCCTGTACATTTCAAAGGTACTTTTAAAGTTTAAACTCATGGTTTTTTTTTTGAAGCTCATGTAAGAACCACAGCAGTGCTCTGCTCTGACCCTGGTGCTCCTGTCTTAGTCATCTGTACGAGGTGCTGCAGTGCCTTGCAGCTTACAGCAGCTCAGCAACTTACTAACCCGTGTCACATTTGTTATATGGCAAGTCACTCGAAGATGCAGATGCTGTGCCACTCACACACTCAGCTGCTGCTGTTGCTGCTGCTGCTGCTGCCATGCACTGCAGAGCCACAATCCACTCTGTGCATGCCTCCTGCCACCTAGCTAGCAAACAGCACAGAAGCAGGCACCATGGAGCCCTCTCCTCAGCAGCAGCAGCAGCAGCAGCAGCAGCAGCAGGGGCAGCAGCAGCACCCAATGCTGCAGGACGAGGCTGAGTGGTTGGACCAGCTGTGCGGCACTGCAAAGCTGCGCAACCTCGAAACGTTTCTAGCGCAGCGGCAATCACACGCTTTAAAGCAGGGTTTCCTACTGTTCGTGTCCGCAACCTTTGGCAGTGACAGGCCCTGCACGGCTGTAGACATCAGCGCCTTTCGCGAGCTCTTCTCGCGCTGCTGTGTTGCATTCAGCCACGCTCTCCGGCTTGTTAACAGGCACTGCAAAAAGCGAGGGGAGCTAGACATACAGCTGAGCACCGCAGGAGCTTTGGAGGGTTTTGCAGCAGGTGCAGTTTCCATGATGACATGCGCAGGCATCCCGCAAACGACACGAGGGGAGATAGTCATGGAGTGTGCCTGCAGCTCTGGTGCGCCTTCCCAGATTCAGCAGCAGCAGCAGCAGCAATGGCAGTGGCATGTGCCCAAAGTCATACATGCGCACAACTCCATAAGCAAGCATGCATCAGCTGTTTCTGGCAGGACTGTATATCCAGCCTACTGTCTAGCAGCCTCCTGTTTTTTTCTTTGCTGCGCCCTCTTGGCATTCCTTTCTTTTGGTGGAATTATGGCGCCGCGGGCCGTTGCCATGACCCACACACAGTGCCGGTTGCTGTGTATCATTCAGACACATCTGTGCAGGGGCTTTGCAAGCGTTACTTCATGGCACAAGGGAATAGCACACTTGCATTGTGTTGGTAGCAGCGTTCGTAACTCAGCCTGCACTTAAACAATGAGTGCGCCTGCCTGTCTGCTCGTCTGCCCATCAGGTGTGTTGCCTGCTATTGCAACAGCCTCCACCCAGCTTGCAGCGGCAGTGCAATCGTGGGCAGCCCGCCAGCAGCAGCAGCAGCAGCAGCAGCAGCAGCAGATTCTCTCAGAGTCGCACTGCAGCCTTGTTGTAGCTTTGCTGGGGCTCTGGTTAGGCATTGCACAGGTGTGGCCCGGCAGACAGTCACAGCTGCTGGAGAACTTGCACCTGGCGCCAACACTTCCACAAGTGATCAAGCTGACAGCTGCTGTCCTCACTTGCGCCTGGCCAGCAGCAGCTGGCAAGGACAACAGTGGCGGCAGCGGCAGCGGCAGCAGCAGTGGTTCCAGCGGGGCAGGCAGCACGGGCGGCAGGGGCAGCAACAGCAGCAGCAACAGCAGGCACATAGGGGCAGTCCTGCCACCACGAACACATCGTGCCGCGTGCCTGTATGCTATGAACCAGGCTGTTGTTGTTGCTGGCTACTTCAGCATGCAAGCAGTGCGCATTACGCCATGCGGCAGCGAAGCGCAGCAGTGCCCGCTGCTGAGCCCTCTGGCTTGTGAGGATCTGCTGCTGCTGCTGCTGGCAGACATGGCACTGCTGTGCCAGCAGCTGCATGTGGAGCTCAATGGCTGCTCTCCTTGGGCGCAAGATGTATCCAGCAGCAGCAGCAGCAGCAGCAGCAGCAGCAGCAGCAGCAGCAGAGGAGCAGCCAAGCAGCAGGCAATGCAGGTGCCTGCGTTTCACAAGCACCTGCTCACCGCGCTTGACATTGGTTGTGGTGAGGCGCTGTGCAGGTCAGTTCTGAGGCCGATGGCTATAGACCTCATGGCACCAGCTACGCTGCTGCAACGTCTGACGGTGGCCGGCTTCAACAGGCCACACTCACAGCAGCAGCAACAGCCAGCAGGTGGTAGCAGCAGCGGGCAGCAGCAGCAGGGCAAGGCACAAGCTGCGCCGCTGCAGCGGCTCACGCTGCCAGGCAAGTGTGTGCTGCCGCTGCTGCTGTGCTGTATTGAGCTGGCGCTGCTTGCGCCCGGCCCGTGGCGGCACCCGGCGTACAATGACGCCCACGTTGCGCGCGCTGTGCTGCTGACGTGCGTGGAGTTCATGGCTACGACCGTGCATGCAATGTTAACTCGGTATCCTCGGCAGCTGGCTGAGTGTGTGCTGGGTGGAGCAATTGGACCTGTTCTGTGGCTGCTGGCGCCTGCAGTGCGGCAGCAGCTGCGGCTGATGAGCAGCAGCAGCAGGACGCCGCAGCCGCAGCAGCCGCAGCACCAGCTGCCGCCAGACATGCAGCGGCGCGTGCAGCTGCAGCTGCAGCTGCTGCAGGAGCAAGGTCCAGAGGTGCTTGGGCCGGGATATGGCTCGGAAGATAAGGCAGAGTCTGAGCGGGCCTTGCTGATGTGGTTCAGCCAGCTGATACACTGGGTGGCAGCTGCAGCAGGTGCGCGGCGAAGAAACAGTAAGACGACTTTGCAGCAGTGGCATTCAAGGATCAATGTGCCTGCTCTAACAGAATGGAGCAGCTGCAGTGCAGCAAGCCACATACTCCTGCGCTGTCCATCATTGCATATCCGCCTCAACCCCTACTACGTGGTGTGCACGATTTGCCTGTCCATCCATGCTGCAAGCTGATACTGTACTACAGATACTAGTACCTTGTGGTAATAGGTACTCACCAGCAGGGCCTGCTGTGCTGTTGCCTGCTGCGCCTGCCTTACACACACACATTGCTGCTGTTGCGGACTGCCAGTGACGCTAGCTGCAGAGACATCTACGGGGCACTCAACCAGCCAAATATTCGGCTACACCTCATCCAACGTGCGCCAGCATCCGCTGACCTGTACTACCACTCTGCAAGCAGCACTACGATGCCTTCAAATACCAGCAGGCTCGTCTATCACAATGCATGATCAGTTGTGTCACTTCATAGCGTACAGCTATTACACTGCTGTCAGCTTGGACGCGCGCCTGGTGGCAGCAGCAGCAACTGACAAGCCAGCTGGATTTGCAGCGCAGCTGGCAGGCATGTTTGCGGGCCTGATCAAAGGCGTGCGGCGCGGGACGGCAGACATTTGGCCTGCTGTTGCGGCAGCTGCAGCAGCAGAGGCAGAACCTTCAGCAGCAGCAGCAGCAGCAGCAGCAGCAGCAGCAGCAGCAGCAGCAGCAGCAGCAGCA
>RWJK01001697.1:33507-54903 GCA_004335835.1 Scenedesmus sp. ARA3
CAGCAGCAGCAGCAGCAGCAGCAGCAGCAGCAGCAGCAGCAGCAGCAGCAGCAGCAGGGGTTGTAGCAAGTCAGGGTGATGGTGAGTCATCTGCGGCGGCGCTGGAGGCAGATCACAGCAGCAAGATGAAGGCAGTGTTCATGGTCACACAGACAGTGCAGCGGGCTGCAGAGCTTATTGCGGCTGAGCAGATTCGCAGGGGCATGACTGTTGCCCCTCAGTGGATTCTGCTGTCCGCACAAGCTGGTGAGGTTCTGCTGCTTCTAGGCTGTTGCTTTGTGACTCTTGTTGCTCAGTGGCAGTTGCTACACAGGTGTGTTGCACGGTTGATTCTGATGCGGCAGCAACACCTGCCCTTGTGTTGCAAGGTATCACGGTTTCACCTGCGTTGCGCAATCTCAAAGACATATGGTTGTGGTAAGTGCAGCTGCTGCTGAACGAAGACTGCCACTGCGGGTTTGCTGCTGCTGCTTGCTGCAGTCATGCTGCTAGGGTCATGCCTACCAGCTGCTGCAGGGGCTGTACAGGCAGTTGGGCCCTCACTCCCCCCGTGGGTGGCAGTGTCTGAGGCACTGTCACGTGCTGAGGAAGCTGTGTCATGGCTGGGTGGGCAGCTGCAAGCGTCATCCGCCTCGCATGAGGTGCAGGCAACGCCAGCAGCAACCAAAGCAGCAGCAGGGGCTGCAGCTGCTGCTGCATCCGCAGCCGCACCTGCAGCGTTGGCAGATAGCGATTCAGTGCTAAAGACAGCAGCAGCGGGGGGTAAAGCAGCGCCAGTAGCAGCAGCAGCAGCAACAGGCCAAGAAGAGCCAGTGCTGCAGCTGCTGCTGAGGCATCAATCTGCTCTCCTGCCTATGTTGCAGCAGGTGCTTGCAATATGGCAGCAGGCTCGCAACCGGGTAGCGCCCCCACGTGCAGGATCATCGCAGCAACACCCGGGTGATGCAACAGCATTGGCAGCAGCTGCAGGTGCAGGATCAGCACAGCAACAGCCAGGCGGGCAGGCAGCAGCAGCAGGTTCTCCGCCAGGACAGCTGGGTGAAGCGGCAGCAACAGCAGCAGATGCAGGTTCTCCGCAGCCACAGCTAGGTGACATGGCAGCAGCAGCAGCAGCAGCACCAGCAGCTTCAACACAGCAACAGCCAGATAAACTGGCAGCAGAAGCAGCAGCAGCAGCAGCAGATGCAGGTTCGCCACCGCAGCAGCTGGGCACATCAAGCACGCAACAGCCTCAGGTTGTCCAGAACCCCATGGTACTGCTGGCCGACAGCCTGCAGGCGTTTGGGCTGGCTGTGGCGCTGCAGTTTCCTGCAAGCATGCTGTGCTGCAACCCCAGCTGCACCAACCTGGCTGGCAGCAGTGAGGCTGCCCTGCTGGGCCCAGGCAGCAGGTGTTCTGGCTGCAAGGTGGCTCGCTTCTGCAGCAAGGAGTGCAGTGTAGCAGCGTGGAATGCGGGGCACAAGGCAGTGTGCAAGCGGCTAAAAGCAGCAGCAGCAGCAGCAGCTGCAGCACCCCCTGCGAAAGCCAAAGCATGAGTGTGGCGGGGCGTCCGTATGAGGAGACAGGGTACCTGTAGCTGTCAACACCCCGCCAGCGGGGTGCACAGCCTTGTAACAGCGCAGCACACCAGTGGAGGCTGCCCTGCTGGACCTGCAGGCCAGCTGGCAGCAGGTGCTCTGGCTGCAAGGTGGCGCGCTTTTGCAGCAAGGAGTGCAGCGTAGCAGCGTGGAAGGCGGGGCACAAGGCAGTGTGCAAGCGGCTGAAGGCAGCGCCAGCAGCTGCAGCAGCAGCACCGCCTGTGAAAGCCAAAGCATGATTGCGGTGGAGCTGGGCTGATTTGTGGAGACTGAGTACCTGTAGCTAGCAGCACTCTGCCAGCGGCTGCACATCCTGTAACAGCGCAGCATAGCGCACAGCAGTGAGGCTGCCCTGCTGGGCCCAGGCAGCAGGTGCTCTGGCTGCAAGGTGGCTCGCTTTTGCAGCAGGGAGTGCAGTGTTGCATCTTGGAAGGCGGGGCACAAGGCAGTGTGCAAGCGGCTGAAGGCAGCGGCAGCAGCAGCAGCAGCAGAGTCGCCTGCTCCTGTGAAAGGCAAAAGTTGAGCCTGGCGCTGCCGGCTGCGTGTTTGCACGATGAGGCTGCCAGTGGCACCTGCAGCTAGCAACACCCAGCCAGTGGGCTGCACAGATTGGACAGCAGCGTAGCACAGCACATGCTACCAGTGAGTTCATGTTCACAGAGGAACTTTCATGTGCTTGTTATAGTGTATGTATGTCTCCATGACGTCATTGGGGATTGGCGCCCAAGTGTTGAACTGTGGTATAGTCGGCCTGCTGTTGGCTTGTGTGTCACTTGGAAGCGGGAGGTGCGCACAGCATGCTGTCGCCCTGCAAGCATGTAGTTGCTGTTTAGGTTTGGCCGCATTACAAAGGCTACGCTAGCAGATGCTGCATGTCGTATCATGGCATGTTGTGATGTAGCTGATGCCAGCTGCAGCCCTTGTGTGGACAGGAGTTGCAACCTGGTTGGATTGCCAGTGAAACAGCCCGTCAGTCACACCCGCTGGCTGAGCAAGTGTGCAATGGCAGGCACAGCACAAGTGCATGTGAAGACGCTAATAATGCAACGCTGACTGCAAATCTGCTGGAACACGGTTGCAGCAGCTGTCACAGAGTGTGTTAGGGGCCATTGTGCTGTTGCAGGGCTGCTGTTATGCCGGCGTCACTGACACCTGCAGGACCTGGCAAGCAATTGCCTGACCAAGCCTTCGCGGCATGTTGTGTCACAAATGCTTTCTTGCGCAAGTGCAGCCACTCCTGGACATCACACACGGCTCTTTGCCCTGACTGAGCAGCACACACAGTACAGTCACTAGCACTGGTGCTCAAGACCTGCCGAGCCTGAGAATGCCTTTTGTAGACTTACTTTGAAAGTAACTCCTCCGAGAGCAACGTTGTGTTCGACAGTATCATCCCTGAAATTGCTGTAGTGACGACGGCCTTTTGCGTGTTGCCTGGCTAGATCTAGGCGCAATGCGGGGGCTCGCTAGCTCGCTTCGAGGCATACAGTCGACGCAAGCATGTCAGGATCTGCCTCTGGTGTCTGCGTGGGTGCAGCACATGCTCAGCTCTTCATCACTGCTCGCCAGCAGCAGCAGCAGCAGCAGGAGCAGCAGCAGCAGCAGTAGTACCAGCAGCAGGGGTTTCGAAACGCAGCCAGCAGCCAGCAGCACAGCTGCAACTGGACCACAGCAGGCGCAGCAGCCCAGCAGCGATGAAGAGGAGTTTGTAGGGCCGTTCAGTCCATTGCGGCCCTTGCTGTGGAAGCACATCACACGCAATAGCTACTCCATCAGGCCGTCTGTGCTATCTCCTCTGCACGCTTTACATAGGTGGGTGCAGCGGCCTAGACGGTGTAGCAACAAAGGCCATGCACACTTGCCTCAGCTTCTGTGCTTTGTGTGGAGATGCGAGCTAGACTGCAAAGCGTGCAATCCGACTAAATAGGCATTCGCCACTATGTCGTGCCATGCTTGGCTTGCTCATCAGTCGCACTGCAACGCACATGCTGCAGTGTGCTATGGCGTCAACCTCATCCAGCAGAAGCTGTTCCTGCAACTGCTGCTGTTCAACGCCGCCGCTGCCGCTGCCACCGACAACACCACTGCTGCTGCTGCCGCTGCTGCTGCTGCTGCTGCTGCTGCTGCCAGGGATCATGAGGAGACCGAGCGGCGCATACAGTTCCTGCAAACTGCCATGACAGCGCAGCTGAAGCTGTCGGAAGAGATCCAGCCAGATGAGGTGGCAGCACATGCAGGCAGCGCCAGCCCAGTGGCTGCTGCCATTGCAGCGCGGCGGCAGCAGCTGGCAGCAGTGAAGGAAGCACACGACAAGTGAGTAGGGGGATGACATCACATTCCTGAACGTATTGACTTGGGACGGGTTTAACAAATACACTGGTAGTTATTGTGTTTTTTCGTCAATATCACGTATATGAGGATGCACATGACAAGTGAGTGAGGCTGGCTGTGAGATGTGTGGTGCATTCAGCCTCAGGATGGTCAACTGCAGCATGCTCAGGAAGAACCAGAGGGAAGCAGCAGCGGAGCAGCCTGGCATGCTTTTGCGCACGCTTGGCAGGGAGCTGCAGATGCAGGCTTGCGTGATGGTGCTGCCGCTGCGAAGTTGTGTTTCGAGCCATGTGCAGGTGATCACGGAGCACAGGCGCATGCATGCGCTGCAAGCAAAGCATCACGTGTAGTGTTGTTCTGCTGGCTTGTTTTGTGTGGGCTAGTTATGCTGTAAGCAGACGTCAATCTGTGCCTTGCAGGTTGGTGGACAACCACATCTACCCCTACCCGGCTGCGAGGCACGCTACAGCCTACTACACTGCGCTGGAGATGTCGCTCATCCGCAAGGACAAGGGCTCGCAGGATCTGCAGAAGGTGCTGGAAGGTGAGGCAGCAGCAGAGTCTAGCCACAACTTCACACCCTGTACCGCCCCAAACAGCTGCATCAAGAGGCCATGTGAGGTGCCGCAGCAATCCACCAGTCAGCTCTGCTGGTTCAGCGCTCAATAGTAAGCGTGCACATATAAGGATGGTTCTGCTGACAGATGTTGGTCCTGCTGTGCTGCATGTGCTGCGCTGCATGTGTGCTGCGGCGCATGTGGAAATTTGCTTGCTGCAGGCGACGTGAGCGTGTGGGACTACTGGTTCGGCAAGTTCAGCAGGCAGTACGAAGGCCTGCCTAGCCTGGGCAGCATGGAGAAGATCTTCAACCAGGCAGACGTGAGTCAGGCTGTAGGGCTTAGCATGTATATGGTTAGAGATATGTCAAGGGTATAACAGGAGGGTTGTATGGCGTGCTGTGCTTATGTGGGGGCTGGACAGCATGGAGAAGACGTTCAACCAGGCAGGCGTGAGTCTCAGGCTGCAAGGGCTTAGCATGTATATGGTTAGAGATATGTCAAGGGTATAACAGGAGGGTTGCGTGGCCTGCTGTGCTTATGTGTGGGCTGAGCAGCATGGAGAAGACGTTCAACCAGGCAGGCGTGAGCGGTTGGCAGGGCAGGGCACAGCATGTGTCGCCATAGGATCGCATAGGAGAGGTGTGTTTCCCGCTGTGCTCATGTGTCTCCGGGCAGCATGGACACAATCTTCAGCTTCAACCTGGCAGATATCCTCCTGCACATGCAGCCTGGGTGCTTTAGTCTGCTGCTTGTGCTTGTAGAAGGTCCATTGCGCTGCGCTTGTTGTACAGCTGCGTAAGTCAGCCCCTGCTGTACCGCGCACGGCAACTGAGGTATCTGCTGTTTCGCGCTGCTTGCAGGAGGATGTCATCCTGCGTGAGATGTCGCGCAAGCGTGCTGCTGCAGGGCCCAAAGCAGCAGCAGAGCCCAAAGTTGACCACCTGGGCAGGGCAACTGCAATTGGTGGCCGCAAAACAAGCAGAGCGCAGGTAGGGAGAGGGGCCAGCATGTGCGCCATGTGCCTAGGGGACAGCCTGCTGAAGTGTGATGTGTCTGTCTATGTTTGCACCTGTGCAAACATGCAGTCGTGCAGAGTCAACTGTGCAGGTGGCTGTGACATTAACCTTGTGCCGGTATTATTTCCGCATCTACCCTGCTGCTCGTCCTCTGCGCTGCCCTTGCTGCATATAACTGAACACGTGTGGTTTTGCCGCAGGTGTTTGTGTGGCGGGGCAGCGGCCGCGTGCTGGTCAACCGCAAGCCAATTGATGCCTACTTCCCAGACCTGCTGCTGCGCAGCGCAGCGCTGAAGCCGCTGTCAGTGACAGGCCTCATGGGGCAGGTGGACGTGCTGGTGCAGGTGGGTGCTGTGGGTGCTGTAGGTGCTGTGGAGCAGCTGCAGGTGTTCTGGGTGGGGTGGTGCAGCAGCGCTGGTATTGTTGCAGGCTGTAGCTGACGCAGTAGGTGGCCAGCAGTGGCGTGCAGTAGAGAACAGGGTTCAAAGTTGCTGGCACCGCAGCTGTGCTGCTTATCCCTTGCAACTGAATAAAACACAGGTTAGTGGGGCCAAACTCATGCTGTGCTGCTGCCGCATGCACTGCTGATACAGGTGGAGGGCGGCGGCGTGTCTGGACAGGCGCAGGCAGCAGCACACGGCATTGCCAAGGCGCTGCGGCGCTTGGACCCCTCGCTGAAGCCTGCGCTGCGTGCAGCGAAGCTGCTGAAGCGGGACCCTCGCATGGTGGAGCGCAAGAAGCCTGGCAAGGCAAAGGCGCGCAAGGGCTTCACTTGGGTCAAGCGCTGAGTCTGGCCTGCTCGCTGCTGTTGTGACATGACTTAAAAGGACTTGGCAGTCGCCGAACCAATGTCTGTGTAGGCTGGCGCAAGCACTTCACTGGGGTCATGCGCTCATTGCACGCGTCACGCAGTGTGCTGGCGTGGTTGGCTGCTGGTGTGCAAGGGTGGCAGGTCTCGAGCTGGCAACAGCTGCAGAGCGCGGCCAGTCTGTGTCGGTGTGATCTGCGGTATCACCGTGCGGTGATGGATTGGCATCTTGTGTGTGGTGTTCTCATCCTACAAGTGGCCGCTTCAAGTAATGGCATGTTTTGATGGTGCAGGGCTGCAGCTGTGCTTCTGTGGTGGCTTGTACGTTGCTTAGATGCTGTTCAACGCATCATCGGCTGTTCACGTCATCCTCTCATGGCATCAAACGGCTGGTACTTGCACTGCACTGCAGTCTTATTGTCAGCTAGGGTTGTTACACGCCCGCTGGTTTACTTTTGGCGCCTTTGGTGTGTAAAATCAGCATAACTATCGACACCTGGACTTGATTTGCGCAGTGCATGTTCACAGAGGCGTGACGCGCTAGTCAAAATTTCGCCCCACGTCGATTGATCATTGGCGACGACGTGTGTGACCTCTTCAACATGAGACCTTAATTTTAGGCTATCTAAAGCATAAAATGGGCGACGCAGCAACCGAACCTGCGCTGGACAGCCCTGTTCTTGATGGCAACAGCAATCCGGAACTCGAGGACTCTGACGATGATTTTGAGTATGAGGAGGTAGAAGTCGGCAGGTATGCGATAAATCAAGGCATTAAGCACTGCTGAGACGTTGCTAGAGGTGCTCGTGCTCCAGCCTGCTGCTGCTAACTGCCTTGGGCCCCTCAGCATGAGTGCAGCATGCTTGACAATTACAACACCCTCTGCAGCGACGAAGAGGACGATGATATCAGTGAGGACTTGGATGCAGCACTGCGCAGCTTACAAGCACTTACATCCAAGGTGAGTAGGCGTGCCATGACAACACAACACTTGATGTTGCTGATACTGTGCTGTGAACATCATCGGCCTTGCAGCCTGAACAAGTTGTGTGTGCACTTGATTCAGCCAGGCCAGCAGTGCTGAGCATTGCTCTGCAGAACAAGTGGGCAGATGCAATTGCAGCATGCTGTGCCACAGCAGGGCTGAACCTGGGGTGCTGCTTTGGCTTGCAGGACCGCCATGCCAGCAGCAGCTCAGCAGCACAGGTCAAGCCTGTAACACCGCCGGGCACAGTGGTGCGGAGGCCGGAGGTCATAGATGACTTCATTCGAAATTTCTATGTGAAGATGGGCCTCACGCGCACTGCAGAGGTGTTTGAGGCAGAGTGGTATGAGCTCAAAGCCACTGGACGTCTTGAGGGAGCAGCCACCATAGTGCCAGACATATACCTGCGCAACGGGGTAGGTGGCGCAGCATGAGCAACTTCACAGCAAGCATGTGTTGCCCAGCACAGCTCAGCTAACCTCAGCGTCAAGCGCAGCAGCATGTATAATGCACTATCGTTGGCCTGCTCCTTGATGCTTTGCCGCTGGAGAATTCACAGCTTGCTTGCTGTAAGCGTGTACTACATGCTGGGCCAAAGCCTCTTCAGCTGCCTGTGCTTGCCGCCACTACTGAGCGTGCTGTGCTGCTGTCCAGCCTGTTGACTTGTGCTGTAAGCACAAGTCAACAGGCTGTGAGTCACTGCGTATGTTTTACTACGTATGCTGTACACCTGCATGCAGGAGCTTGAAGATGAGCTGGCGGCACTGCGGCAGGAGCTGGCAGCAGCGCGCGAGGTGGCAATGCGGGCCAGCAGCACGTGGGACAAGTTCCGCAAGGAGCGCGACTTCCACCGCATGCACCACAAGCGCGTGGCGCAGGAGAAAAACAAGCTCATAACAGACATCAAGCGCCTCAAGGTACGGGTGTGAGAAAATGAGCAGCAGTTTCAGCAACAGCAGCAGTCACAGCAACGTGTCGTAAACCTGTATCGCCAGCAACTTCAGCAAGACACCAGCAGAGGTGACATAGTTCTTGGTGCGGCCACATGGCCGGTGCATGCCTCACTTATCAGCTGCCTGGCTGCATGCTATCCTGTGCTGCTGCAGGCGCACTATGCCAAGTACGAGCCCACCATACTGGAGCTGAAGCGCAAGTACGAGGCAGCCATGAAGGAGAAGATGCTGGCAGGGCTGGAGCGGGACAAGATGGCAGCAAAGGTGACAGGGGATCTGTAGAGGCAACACTAGCAAAGATGTGCATGTTGTGCATGGCATGCTGGGTGTACCAGCAAAGCCACTGCGCCACTTCTCTCCTTTCAAGCCTCTTGTTGGTTGCTGAACGGGGTCCTCGCTCCTTTGTTGAGTGCTGCCTGCAGGCGCATGCACTGGAGGAGCGGCTAAGGAGGCAGCAGCAGGATCAGCAGCAGCAGCCGCAGCAGCTGCAGCAGACAATGCAGCAGGGCAATGGCAGCACAATCAGCAGCACCATGAACAGCAGGCAGGTGTCTGCCACGCGGCACGGCAGTGCAGGCCCGGGAGCGTCCTGGCCAGCAGGCAACAGGAGGAACCCGTGTGAAGACCAGGAGTTCCTGCCAGCGCAGGTCAACAGCTTCACGTGCCAGAAGAGTTTCAAGGTGTGTCTGGATTTCCAGCAGTGAGCAGCGCAACCTGACAGAGCCGGCTGTTGTCAGCAATGGCCGTTGACTGTTGCAGACGGCAATTGGCAGTGCCTGTTGTGCACGTTACGCCGAAAGCAACAGCACACAGCAAGGTTGCAGCCCTGTCAGCTGCGTCTTGCTGACAACTTGACCAACAACTGCGTGTGTTGCAATCACCCACTTGTGCCTGCAGGGCCACCTGCTGCCTGTGGCCAATGTGGCGCTGCACCCCAGCAAGCCCATCCTGGCCACTGCGAGTGACGACAAGACCTGGAAGCTGTGGCACCTGCCCCACGGCGACCTCATCATGTGCGGGGAGGGCCACAAGGACTGGGTGGCGGGCGTGGACTTCCACCCCTCAGGCACCAGCCTGGCCTCAGGATCAGGTGGGCTCGATGGCTGCAGCGGTCGTCGCGCAGTTGTACCGTGGGAGAGGCATGGCTCTGGCGAGAAGCACTGCTGGCGGCCAGCGGCAGCCACTTTAGAATAACAGCAGCTGCATTGTTGCCGAGCTGCATAGCGCCGCACCGCACCTGCTGCTGGATCCTTCCTGCAATGAACCTGCAAGTTGTGCCTCACAGCAAGTTGCCTGCATACTGTTGCCTGCTTCCAGGTGACAGCACAGTGAAGATCTGGAGCTTTGAGAAGCAGCGCTGCGTGGCGACGCTGTCGGACCACAAGCAGGCGGTGTGGAGCGTCAAGTACCACGACCAGGGCGACTGGCTGGCCAGCTGCAGCCTGGACCACAGCGTGCGGTGAGGCACTTCACTGGTAGCTTGACCACCTGCCCAAGAAGAAGCAGCCTGCCACACACATGCAACAGCCAAACACCAGCCTTCTGCCCCAGTTTTTGTCAGCATTGTTATAGCAGGCACTATGCTTGCCCCTGTAACAGGCTTGTGCTATGTTCAACAGTGAGTCATTGCTGCATGCTGTGCTATTGTGCATATGCTGCTGCAGGTTGTGGGACCTGACCATCGGCAAGTGCCGGCAGGTGCTGCGGGGCCATGTTGACTCTGTCAACGACATCAACTGGCAGCCGTACGGCTCAGCAATCTGCACAGGTGTGCAAATTCATAGCACGTGTCACAGGTTGTGCAGACAGATGTGCGTGCACTCCCCCCAGGCAGGTGCATTGCACCAACTGGCAGTTGACACCTATGCAGAGCCTGCACAACACGGTTCGTGCTGATTCCAGGCCTTTGCAGTTCATCTTCAGCTGGCCCTGTCTTCACAAGACGCGCAGCTACAATGCATACGTTGAACATACACAAGCACGGTGAGCATACAACCAACTGCACAGCAACCACACACACCGGTTGTGCATTTATCATGCCTAAAACTGTCATATTACACCTGCCTGTGCTGCCTTGCTGCAGCCTCCTCCGACAAGACGGTGTCCACCTGGGACCCCCGCAGCGGCCTGTCCACCTCCACCTTCTACGGTCACCGCAACAGCTGCAACCACGTGGCCTACAGCCAGCTGGGCTCCATGATTGCTTCAACTGATGCAGATGGTGCAGTCAAGCTGTGGGACGTGCGCATGGTGGCGGAGATCCTGACCGTGGAGTGCAGCAAGTACCCCGCCAACAAGGCAGCCTTTGACGCCAGCGGCGCGGTGAGCTGTTGCGGCTGGCGGGTTCTGCACATGTGCTGTGGTGCATGCATCATGGCATGCTGCCATTGTGAAGGTGACAGCAAGCTAGCTTGACAGGGCTCTGCTGCACAGTCACGTGCGCTCCACTATGCATCGGCCCATCAATGCTTACCCACTCACACCAGGCACTGAGTGCAAGAGCGCACCCCACTGGAGCATTACTGCGTCTGCTGAACACCGCTGTGGCATCCGCATTCATGTCTTGCAGGTGCTGGCTGTCGCCAGCGATGATGGCAAGGTGCGCTGCTTCAACACGCGCAACGGCGAGCTCATCTGCGAGCTGGTGGGGCATGAGGATGCGGTGCAGGCTGCCGTGTTCGACCCCAACAGCCAGTTCCTGGTCACGTGCGGCTCAGACAACACGTTTAAGCTGTGGAGCTAGCTTCAGCTGGCAAGGCGGCCATGCTGCTGTGGGTGTGATTGATAATTGCTGGAACTGCTGCGATCATCGAGTGCTGGTGTGCACATTAGTGCTTCCAAGGGTCCTGCAGCTTGCTGCGCCAAGCTGCTGCTGCACCCATTACTTAGCATGCCGCATTGCAGTACCCTTGGGTAGTGCAGCCGCGGTGATCGGCTGACCCATTGCCATCAATGGTACTGCCAACAGCCATCACAAGCTCACCATGCATTCCTTGTGCATCATGTCTTCGGAGTCAGCACAATCTTTCAGCACTGGAATGATGGCACGTTCGTAAAGATTGGAGTGTGGTACATGGCATGCTGTATCACTAGAGCGCTTCAGTTGAGCGCTTCACTGCCCAGCAAGCTCAGCAGCACTGGGGCGGTCCAGACCTACCTGTGCAGCCAGCTGCAGCTCACATTGTAACCATAGCTTGGTATGCAAGCAGTGCATTCTTGCTGTTTGGATTAAAGCATCGAAAACGCATCGCTCTCAAAGCCAGGTTCTGTCAGCAGGGCTTGCACTGGCTGCATAGCAAACTGGCCCGCATGCTGGCAGCACACAGTGACCAGGCATGTTGGGTAACACCTGGAGCGCAATCTGAACGGATTAATATCTACTGTGTCAATTTGCTCATCACTTTCATAGCTTTGATCTGTTGATGTGCTGATTGCAAGTTCCTGGTCAAAGGGCGATCCTCACGGTGTCAGCAGCGACAACAGCAGGCATCAACACACGCTAAGGCAGAATTCGTGTAAGTCGTGAAGTGTTTGCGATTTGCGCGAACGCGCAGATCGACGTCTACGCTGCTCTTCCTCCCCTGCTTGGGTTCAGGGTTCGGTGAATCTCTGTATCAACAGGCCGTGCAGAGCCATTCTGAGGCGATCCCCGACCTGAAGGCCGTTAGTCTAGCCTCAACTCCCGTGTGCTAGCCTCACCACAACATTCGGCCAAGATGATGCTCCTGCAGAGGAACACCACCACTTTCGGCGCTCGCGCCACCCGCTCAGCCCCCAAGGTACACAATTCAGCCTTTAATAGTAGCAGATCAAGCATCACGAGCAGCAGGCTGACAGCAGAGCAGCAGGCTGGCGACGAGCAGCGGGGTCGCTGCAATACAAAGTAATCTGCGTTCAGTTGCGGAGGCATACGGCTTACGGATAAATCGGTGTTTGTAGGCTGTGAGGAGCGTGTCCGTGCGCGCATACGGCCCCGACAGGCCCCTGTGGTACCCAGGCAACCCTGCACCAGCATGGCTGGATGGCACGTGAGTGGAGAAGCCTGCAGTCCGGCTGCAGTTGCACTATCTCTGCAAAATGAAGTGATGGTGCTGCTTGCAGCTGCATCAGTGGCAGCAGCAAGGCCATGACAGCAACACAGCACCTGGGTTCTGCTGTGTGATCTGATCTGCAGCAGTGGCGCAAATCAACAGCAGATCTTGCAGTGCAGAAGCGGCTCATCGGGTGTCAGCAGATGCTGAAGCAATAATCTTGTGTGTCTCTGCTGTGCAGCCTGGCTGGCGACTACGGCTTTGACCCCCTGGGTCTGAGCTCTGACCCCGCCACCATGAGGTGGTGAGTATCAAGCTGCAGCACGACTTCTGGGCAGCAGCAACAGCAGCAGTTACGCTCCAGCAACACTTCCTACAGTGGCATTACTGGACTGTCATAGAACAGCCATGTGCATCAGTAAGAGGGGTGCAGCAAATCCACGTCAGCATTGGATCTCAGGGCTGGAGCAAGCAAACGGTGGCAGCCTGAGGAGCGGCAGCGGCAGCAACTCGGTATGCTGGCAAAATCAGTGTGGCTCAAACACAGCGATGAGTAGCAGCAGCACATCATTGCAATCATGTTCCCGAGTTCATTGAATGTTATTTTCGGCTTGCAGGATGGTGCAGGCTGAGCTGCAGAACGCCCGCTGGGCCATGCTGGGCGCTGCTGGCGTGATGCTGACCTCCGTGAGTGGCACCGCAGCAGCAGCAGGCTTTCCAGGAGTAGAAGCACTACAGTTTTGCAGCTAAGATGGTGTTTTTCCTGCAAGGAGCACAGGGCGACGGCTGCAGAGAGACCTTTTGGGATGTTCCTCACAGACACCAGGCACAGCTGTTGTCGGGTGGCTTCTTTTAGTTACAAGCAGATTCAGGGCCGGCTACATGTTTGCACCCTACTTGGCATCTCATCAAGACAGTATCCAGTCGTTGCAAGCAAGCTGACCAGTTTGTGCCGTTTCATGTTGCTTTGCTTGTTGCAGATCGGTGCCGCTGTTGGCCTGCCCTTCCCTCAGTGGTACGAGGCCGGCGCTGCTCCTCTGCCCAGCACTGTGCACGGCGAGTGGAGCTTTGGTAAGTTGTCTATCAAGCTGGCTGGTGAAAGTTGGTCAAAGCTGGCTTGACGGAGGCAGCTGCTGGCACCTGTGGCTTGCAGGGCAGCGCTCAGCAGGCAGTGGAGCTGTTTAAGTCTAGGCTAGGTGTCAAGAAGCAGTAGCTGATTGTCCACGGCGCCAGCAGCAGCAGCAGCAGGGTCTCATTGTTTAGGGCGCCAGCAGCAGCTGCTGCTGGCTGCGGGAATCGAAGCACTCTGTTGGGTATCAAAGCAAGGCAGGGACTGCACGTCGTCGTCCATGAACCGGAGGAAGCAGACACCTCAACCTCAACCTGAGATGCTACCAATGTGCTGTGCTGCTGGCTGTTCCACCCCTCTACCCGCAGGCACTCTGGTTGCCACCATGTTCCTGCTGTTCCACTGGGCTGAGCAGAAGCGCATCAACGACTTCTGGAAGCCCGGCAGCCAGGGCGACGGCAGCTTCTTCGGCATCACCGACGACTTCAAGGGCACAGAGAACGGCTACCCAGGTGCGGCGCACGACAGTCCATTGGGTTCGGGTTTTGGTAGCTTCTAAAAGGGTTGTATATTAGCATCCCCGACGACTTCCAAGGGCACAGAGAATGGCTACCCAGGTGCACTGCATGGCATTTCATCTCAACAAAGTAGAGTTCAATAAGCTGTTTTACAAATATCTGATTAATGTGTAGTTGAATAGCCATGGGGTGAAGGAGGACGGCCATGCAACTGCGCCTGCGTCTGGACAATGAATGAGGAAGTACAGATTGGTACGCACAGGGCATTACACACTTGCAGCAACTGCAGGGGAACAAAGCGGCAGACGTGTTTGCACCTGCTGCAGGCTGCTAGCAGCGCTAATTGGATGTGGCTGCCACCCAGCGCCGAGTGCGGACAGCACAATGCACAGCTGACTTTATGTACCCTGCTTCCGTGCATGTTTCGCTCTTCATCAACCGGCTTCAGCCGCGGCTGCTGGGTATCGACAAATACAGCAAATCTCATACACAGCTCACACTAGCTCAGGCGCCACATGCTGCGGTGGTGTATCCGACCCCTTATGCTTCACCCTGTTCCCTGCAGGGAGCCGCCTGTTTGACCCCTTTCGGGCTGGTCTGGACTCCCTGAGCATCAAACAGCACGGTGCACACTTGCTGACACAGCGAATTGTGTATTTTCTCATTCTCCTTTGCAGGCGGCCGCCTGTTTGACCCCATCGGCTTCAGCCGCGGCAGCGAGGCCATGTACAAGAAGTACAAGCAGAACGAGATCGTGAACGGCCGCCTGGCCATGGTGGCCAACCTGGGCTTCTGGGCGCAGTACGCCGCCACCGGCAAGGGCCCCATCCAGAACCTGAGTGACCACCTGGCTGACCCCTACCACACCACCTTCACCTCCAACGGTGAGTGTTATGTCTTCTCTCAGCACGCGTGATGCTGGTGTGTGGTTGCTGCTGTAGTGCTGAGATGTTTGCTGTGACGGCCGACCACCTGGCTGACCCCTACCACACCACCTTCACCTCCAACGGTGAGAGCATAGGCTTTGTGTTGTTGTAGCAGAAAGCCTGTATGTTGCTGCATTGCCTGTGACCATTGCGGGTGGTGTACATCAGCACGTGGCTGACCCCTATCACACCACCTTCGCCTCCAACGGCGAGCACAGCTGCTGCTTTTTATAGGTGTTGCTTGTCAGTTGTCTTGTGGCTGTACTTGGCATCAAACAGCAGTGTGGTGTGGCCGACCACTAGTGTTATCCGGGGCTTATGTGTGCAAACGTGCACCGCTGCATTTGGTGTGCGGCAGATGTAGATGGGACACCACTAGCTGGCCTTCTCTGATGACACAGCGCATGTTGTCCTGGACTGATAATGCAACACTCACTTATACTCCGTAGGATGCAACACTTGCTGACCATTGCTGCCCCTGCTGCTGTTCTGCCTGCAGGTGTGTCTGTGCCTTTCCTGAACAACTAAGCTGCCACGTGCAGCTGTTGTTGTTTCATGAGGCTGGCCGCAGTAGGAGTGTATTGGTAATGGTAGTATGCGGAGGCGCCAGGCAGCGTTGCAGCTCTAGCAGCACAGCTAGGGATGTGGCTCCTGGCCTTCTGGTGTAGGGTGTGCAGTGCTTTCTCGTCTGTTGGTGGGTGTGCATGCTGGCAGTTGTGCTGGTGGTAGGCGGAGAGGTGGAGCGGTGGCTTCTTCTGTGGTCTTGCCTGCTGCTGGTTTTGCCAGCTCCTGCAAGTTCCTGCAAGAGAGCCGTTGTCGAGGCTGCTTGGAGGCAGCAGAGTGCTTGCATGCTCTTGGGCAACACATGCAACGCACAGCAGGGCAGCAGTGTAGCGTGCTGCAGGCGGGAGTGTCGTGGCAGGTGCTCGATGTGTTGCTGCGCTGCCGGCCGCCTGATGAGGCTGTGCAGCGCAGGAGGCAGCTCTTGACATCAGGAAGATTACGAAACTGTTGGCTGCCGGGCTGGTGTAACTTGTTGCCGTTTCCCTGAGGAGTTGGTGGTGATCTCAGGTTCATCTGCAGTTGCAGCAGCCTAGTCTGCTGTGCTCTTGCCCAAGATGCCAGGTGATACGAGGCGGCACTGCTCAGCATGCCCAGTGCATGTGGACGCGTTGAATGCTTCATTTGACATGTACCCGGACGAATAGAATGGGGACGGAGACTGTGGCCTTCCGGCCAGCGTTACTTTTCGTGTTACACCGGCTCTTCCGACCCGAAGTGCTCTGGCTCAGCCCAGGCTGTGACGGCGTGCAAGGGCAGGTTGCGCTAATTGGCTGGGTGTACCTTTATAGCTGAAGTTTGAGGCCGCGAGGCGCAGGCATTGCAGAGCGACAAAGGGCAGTAACATTCCCTGGATACGTCGAAGCAGGTCACCAATGCTGGTGTAAACGTATGTTACGTTACCAGGCAACAGACAATGTAATAGCACTTGATGGACTTGGCTCTTGACAAGGTCAAAGGCCGCTGGTGCGTTTGGACGCGGGTTTTGTCATTACATATGATTGCGTGCAAGTAATGTGTTGTAAACGTTGTTAAAGACTATCTGTATACACTACGAAATGTTTCAACGTGCCTCGCAGCTGCTGTGCTTGGTCAACTTTTGTATCACCGACTGTTCTCGTGTAAAATGCACGCCGATGTCTGGCTAATGTTGCTGTCTACTTCGAGAAGCTGCAGAGCGATGACCCAGGGCGCCTCTCAGAGGTGTTCAGCTCAATTACACATCACCACGACGTTCGGTTAGGGCCCTACATCCTGCTGCGCAACCAGCGCATCCCTTGCGACACTCCGAGGGTACGGGCAGGCCTCAAGCCAGAAGCTCCAGCCAGCTACCAGCAGCTCAGGGCGACCGCTCGCAAGGGCGGCCGCACCACCTTCCCATCGTTCCCAGAGTTCAAAACGCTCACGAGTGACGGCTGGTCACAGCACCAGATCCAGGAGGTACGCCTTGCCGCAGATTGCTCTGTGTTCACGCTCACCCCGTGCAAGTCGCACCCCTGCTAACCCACCACATGCACCACAACACAAGACTCACCCCCACCGACGCTGCCGCACCCCGCCATGTGCAATGCAGACAGAGTGGACACCCCGCAACTCATGCTGTACTTACGCCAGGGCGACCACGACAAGTCCAAGCACACAAAGAAGTACAGGGCGGCGCATGCGGCATACATCGCATCGGGAGGCATCACCTTCCCGACATACCGCCAGTTCTACACGCTGCTAGATGGGGGCTGGACACTGCACCAGGTGTCACAAGTGATCCGCGCCCCACATCCACAGTGCAACGACCCACAGCCACGCTCCTGCCTGTACCAGTTTTCGTGAATTCACGACAGAACTTTGATTCATTGCATTTTGCTCGGCAGTCAACACCATGAACGCAATACGCCGCAACCCCCCTCGATGCCCCACATGCAGTGCTCACCCGCTCTTCATCTGCTGCCCTGCATCCTCCGCCCTGCAGGCCAACTGGACACCCTACACGCTTTACCTCTGCTGCAAAGACGCCCAGAAAGAGATAGATTGCTTCATTGTCAGGAACATTCCCAGCTGGGACGACACCGCAGCCGACGGCGACACTGTTTGCACCTGCGCGCTTGCGCACTGCCCGGCCGTTGCAGCTACAGCTGCTGCCACCACCACAGCAGTTCCTGTGGCAATGCCTGTTGCAGCAACACCTGCAGCAGCGCCTGTGCAACCTGCACCAGCGAGGGCCAGCATGCCTGTGCCGCAGCAGTTGCTGCAGCAGCAGCAGCAGCAGCAGCAGCAGCAGCAGCAGTGGTACCGCACCCCATAGGCAGCAGTATTGTTGTGGCAGACTTCAGTTCTGCTGCACCTGCACGCTTGCAGCCTGGCAATACGCCGGATGTGCTCAGCACACATAACTGGCCTGCACCGCAGCAGGCGGCGCAGATTGCGCAGCAGCACCGGCAGGCGCAGCGCATGCAGCAGCAGCAACGGCCTGGCAGTGCGCCGAGGGGACCAGCTCAGCAGCAGCAGCAGCAGCAGCAGCAGGATGGGCCGTGGTCTTGCAGTGTGTGCACGTATGAGCATGTTGGGGCGGAGGCGGAGTTTCTGTTCTGTGCGATGTGCAGCTCACAGCGGCCGGCATGATGCCTTGCAGGACAACTGGCGGTGAGCGGACATTGTGATTCAACGCACACAGTCGTCAGGCACCATAGCATCTGGTAGGCAAGCTTGGCATGATGCCTTGCAGGAAAGCTGGTGGTGAGCAGGCCGGGACGCAGCACAGTTACTCAGCAGGCAGGCTAGCATCTGTTCAGGATTACCTTGAGATGTGCAGAGTCTGGCGCCTGGGTATGCAGGGGCTTGCCAAGAGCCGGGCCTACTAGTTTGTTCGTGGTTGGCAGTCCCGGCATGATTGATGAGCTAGTGTGCTGTGCGTGCAGCGCTACGGTTGCAGGCAGAGTGACAGTACAATAGTTACACATGAGCTGGGCTGGGCCTAGCACATGCCCAGCACTGCAAGACAGCAAAGTCGAGGTGTGAGTTCCTTTTTTTGCACAGACTGTCATACACAGTCATCGGTTGCGCTGCGTTCAATGCAGTTGTGTTGCTGCTGCTGCATGCGCACGGCTTGATGTGGGATGCTTCAGCTTTGCACCCCGCAGGCGGCTGCATGGGTTGTTATTGAGCATGGTGTGTGCAATTTTCTGTGCACAACAGAGCAGTATCACTCCGTGCATCATGGTGCTCTGGTGCAGACTGGTGTGCTTGACTTGTGTGCGTTGCCGGGATAACAGGTGTCAGCGCTAGCATGCACTGCTGCACGCCTGTGTTGGGGATTTGAGCTTGTGTGCTACCAGTGACAGTACCTCAGCTTTGCCAGCAGCGCGTGCATACTTGCGCACAGAAGCAAAGAAACAATCGTCCGGGATACGGAGTGGAAGACTCCTTGATTTAGCTCAGCTACTTTAGAGTCACCAGCAACCGTTTGAATGACCTCTTTTGCAGAGCGCGACCGTGCGAACAACAGTGAGCAGTTCCCCATGCAGGTCAAACGTACCACATCTGATAATGCCAGTGGTAATAGCATGAATTTGAGTAAAGTTTGTTGTCGAACATGCCCCATCAACGTTGCACGAGATGACTGAAAATGGTTGAGTTGTGCCAATGCCCGAGTTGTTGCAGAAAGTAAATGTTCAGTACAACACAAAGTTTCGCTTAAAGCATCCGAACAACAAGGCTCACTAGTGACCGTCGAGGTGAGCAACAAGGGCTTTTGTGCGCTTGAGGTGCTCGTGTTCCTGTTGCTTGGCATCACGCCTACACGCTGCCGCAAGGTGTTCTGGAAACATCATACAACACGTTTGAGCCGAGTCCCTAAGCACCTGCTGCTGTGCTGCTGCCGGTACTGCTACGCTGCTGCTGCTGTCACATGGGCCCACATGCCTGTCCAGCACAGAGGGGTATCACTGGCAATACTCAGCTGACTTTGCAGCTGCTACTCTAGTATGGTTGTACCTGCTGACGACGCTGCAGACACTGCTGCCAATGGCGGGAGCGATGTGCAGCCAGCTGCAGCGCCAGCAGAGCAGACTGATACACAGGGCAACTGGAACAAGGCCAGCAAAGCAGTCATGCCCAGGGTGGAGATGTCCTTATCATTCAAAACGCTCCGAGACATGTGTGGCCAGGAGGCTGTCATAGACCCCAGCTGCCTCACGAGCATCAAAGTGCTGGGGGAAGGGGCTTTCGCCAAGGTGGAGCTCGCATGGTGAGCATGCAGATGCGAATAGGTGCTGCATCTTGCATTGACAGCGCGTCCAGTGCTGCATGTGTTCTAGCTGTGCAGCTGGTTTTAAGAAAAACCTTCACATGGCAGCAACTGCGCTGTTCTGTGTGCACGATGTGAACGTTGAAGTACTAGAGCCGCCAGCAGTATGTCACTGCATGTTTTGCATGCCTGGCGGCAGCGCCACCCACCAGGCACTGTGCGGCCAAGCAGGCTGCGTTTAAAAGCATATGATTCAGATTGCTGTAACAGCGCTGTGCTGTTGCAGCTACGCATCCACCGCCCGTGGGAACGCCCACACACCAGCTGCCAGGGTCAATCCTGCAAACTGCGGTTCACCTGGTCGAGACAAAACACATGCCTTGTTGCTGCTCTGCTGTCACTACTGACTGGCGGTGACCCAGGCACCAGCCGCCTGGGTCACCTGCACGTGTGACCTGGCTGCAAATCAACTGCAATGTGCTGCTGCTCTGCTGTCACTGCCGACTGTTAACCCAAGTACCAGCCGCCTGGGTCAGCCACTTGTGTGACCTGGCTGCAAAACAACTGCTGCATTGCTGCTCTGCTGTCACTGCCGACGGTTGACCCAGGTACCAGCCGCCTGGGTCAGCTACACGTGTGACCTGGCTTCAAAACAACTGCTGCATTGCTGCTCTGCTGTCACTGCCGACTGTTAACCCAAGTACCAGCCGCCTGGGTCAGCCACATGTGTGACCTGGCTGCAAAACCACTGCTGCATTGCTGCTCTGCTGTCACTGCCGACTGTTGACCCAGGTACCAGCCACCTGGGTCAGCCAGCCGCGTGCAGGTGGCAGTGAAGCGGCTGAAGCCCGAGCTGTACAACGCGACTGACCTGCAGCTGTTTGCAAAGGAGGTGGCGCTCATGCGCAAGCTCTCTCACAGGTGCGCGGTGTGGTGTGGTGTGGTGTGGTGTGGTGTGGTGTTGTTTGGTGGGGTGCTAAAAAGGCGTCTGAGCCTTTAATCTGAAGTCTGTTATGCGGTGTAGACACGTGCGCTGCCTGCAAGCTGCCTACGCCATGAGCACTGTTTGGCAAACTGTACCTCAATTCTGACATGCTGTTCATGCATACCTTTTGCATGCTGGCTTGCTGCTGCTGCTGCTGCCGCCGCTGCTGCTGCTGCTGCTGCTGCTGCTGCCGCTGCTGCTGCTGCTGCCGCTGCTGCTGCTGCTGCCGCTGCTGCTGCTGCTGCCGCTGCTGCAGGAACATCGTGGACATGGTGGGTGTGGTGGATGGCTGTGACTGCAATGTGGTGCAGGTAGGTAGCATGTGATTGTTGCCTTGCATGTTCTGCTGCTGGCATGCTGCAACAGTCTGTTGTGGACTGCATGCTTGCAGGCATGAGCAGCGTGATAGCTTGCTGGTTGAGTCCTGAAACCGTTTTTAGCCCAGAATGTGCATTGTGCTGTACACAGTGTTACATGAACTGCCTTGCTCACTGTGCAGGAGTTCATGTCAGGTGGCACATTGAAGCAGCTGGTGACGCGGCAAATGCTGTCCAATGGTGGCAGAGTGTACAGCTTGCAGGAGGGCCTGGACATCTGCCTGCAGATGGCACGCGGGCTCAAGTACCTGCACAGCTGCCACCCCATGGTGAGGCGGTTGTGAAAGTAACATGTTACAAGCTTGTCACACAGCCCTGCACCACATGACAGTGTACTGCTGCTCAGGTGGTCCGGCTGCAGCAGGGCTTGGCTTGCTCACACCACTCAAGTAATGAGCTGCAGCAGGGCATGGCTTGGCTGCAGCAGGGCATGGCTGCAGCAGGGCATGGCTGCAGCAG
>RWJK01001698.1:0-10176 GCA_004335835.1 Scenedesmus sp. ARA3
CTAGTGGTGAGGCTGGTGTTTCAGCAGTGCGGGGAAACTGTGCAACACTGTGGTGACATGCTGTTCTTCGCTGTGAGGTGTGTGTCTGTCACCAGCAAGGGGTATGTGTCAGTGCGTGTGGAGTGGAGGGGGCTTTGGGGGCGTGTGCGTCAATACCGCATGCGATAATTGTTCATAGGCTGGCAGCTGCTGCAGCTGCTGGCACATTCAAGTGCCTCACCAATTGCAGTGCAGCACCGTGCTGCACAGCTGGCAGCTGTGTACTGCTGCTGCTGCAGCAGCACATATGCTGTACAGCGGTTCAGAGGCACCTCCTAGGCCTGCCTTTTAGCGTGTGCTGTGTGTGTTTGTGTGCAAGCAGGCAGCACCATGTAATATGGCTTGATCAGGCCCATCGTGTCATATAACATGTACTTTGGAGAGCCTCACGAACTGCAGTGCAGCCTATAGGCTGCAAGCAGCTAGTTGTCTGCTGCACAGGTGATCGTCAGCTGGAAGTTCCAGCTGTCTGCAATGCACCTGGAGCGGTGGAGGCTCCTTGTCAATATTTAAGCAACTGAGGTCAGTAACTCAAGGTAACACCAGGGCATTGCAACAGTACTCCTTTGGCAGAAGGCCTTCTGCCTCGGCAGGGCTGCCTGCTGCTGCCTCACCGCAGCTGCCCAGTACACGCACTGCAGACTTCGGTGTGCATTTTAAATAGATATCTGTAGTTGTCGTTATAGTATTCAATTCATACGCAAATCGCACACACTGTCGAAGATGCGTTCACAGATGTTTCACCACGGAGGGGTGAGGGGCAGAAGGAACAGGTTCGTGGGGACGGCCGCGAACTCCTGAAAGGCAGCGACTAAACAGCTTTTTTGTATAGGTTAAACACTATAATCAACCGCAAAACGGTATTGGGAGCGAAACAAAGACGATAACAGCAGTTCACGCAGATGTTCACCAAAATTGTGAACATCACAACCCTTGATGAACTATTTGCGAAGGCTTTGTGAAGTCCCTGTCGCCACAGTGTGATATCATCTTGACATTTGACATGAGGTCACAATTGTAAGTGCGCTGTCTGTCACAATGTTTATTATGAGCATTGTGAGTGTTTTTTCAAATCGTTGGCGCTGACGTGACTGATCATAGCTCACTGCACATGCTCTCACATGGGGCGCCCCAGCACTGTAGCAGTACCGTACTGCCTTGGCAAGGCAGCAGCAACCGTCAAGAACCCAGCCCAACCGGAGCTGTAGCCCGGTTTACGGCAGCAGAAACAACAGCTGAAAACAATTCACTGCGGCCTGCAATCGGTGGCTTCCCTCAAGCTGCGCGTGTCCTGCCAACAGGCTCCGACCAAGGGAGCCCAAACACAGGACAGGAAAGCCCTAGGTCAGCAGAGTGATGTAACTGCCTCGGCCGATGCTCAGCCAGCGTTACAGCCTGCCGCATACATCGTTTCGTTTTTGGGTTGATTGTTTTGCTCGCGTCCGGAGCTCTGCACCCACTTTACAGCTGCAGCAGAAGCCACCGCTGAAGCAACAATTTGTCCGCGATGGGCGAGCCAGTAGACGCTGAGAGGCTCTGCGAGCGTGTCAGACACTACGCAAAAGCAGCAGGTGCCTCGGAAGCTGCTTGCAGGCAGATGCTGGACATGCTGCAGTCCCCACTGGGCAAAGCAGTGCTGGCTCTGCCACAGCAGCAGCTGGACTCCTTACTGGTCAACGACATGTGAGTGTGCATTGCAGCAGCATCCGTTGAGATGTGGCCAGATCACAAATGACTGTAATGGAATGCAAACGTTGGCACTTGTCCAACGGCAGGTTGCGCTAGCCAGACAGCGTCCTGCACGCTGCATCGGCAGCAGTGCCAGAAGATGTGCGCTGGCATATGCGCCTGCTGCTGCTGCTGTTGCTTCCTCGGTAGCCTCAATAGTTACTGCTGCTGCTGTTGCGCTGCAGGTACAAGCTGCGCATGCAGAACATGTACAGCCAGTTCATGACTGGTGAGCAGCAGCAGCAGCAGCAGCAGCAGCAGCAGCGGCAGCAGCAGCAGCAGCAGCGGCAGGCGGCGGCAGCGGCAGCAGCAGCAGCGGCAGCGGCAGCAGCAGCGGTGGCAGCAGCAGTAGCAACAACCGTGTGTAAGTGACCAGTGGTATGGCGGATCTTGAGCGCAAAGTCAGCAGACACCCCTGATAAGAGGCAGCAGCCGCATTCAGAGCAGCAGTAGGGGCTTGTGAGTGGCTGATGCAAGAGATGCTGTGCATTGTAAGCAGTACAGGCAGGCGTGCCACGAAGCAGTAGCATACCATGCTACAGGTGCATCGCAGTACTTTGTACAGAGCAGCAGCAACAAGGCCCTCAGAAGCAGCACTGCTTGGCGAAGTGCACGGTGCTGCTGCTGCTGCCGCTGCTGCTGCTGCTGCCGTCCCTGCAGGCGTGTCTGCTGACTTTGCGCTCAAGATTCGCCGCATCTCTGGTGGTGACGGCAGCGCCACACCTGCCACTGTGTTGTCAGACATGCGCCAGCAGCAGCCGGAGATTTACAGGTGCGGCCTGGCCCAGGCCTAGGGTGTATTAATTGAAGCACACGAATGCTTGTTACATCAGGTGTAAAGCATAGACGTTTGCGAAGTGTGGTGCAGGCCCTGCGGCAGCTGGAGCCGACATGTCATATTGTTACTCTGCAAATTTAACGTCATTTGTATGCATCCTAGGGCGCTGCGACACAGGTTGCTTGGAGTTGGCAGCAGCTGCTGCTGCTGCTGCTGTTGCTGGCGCGCAGTGTGCTGGCGCTCCGCGTGTGCAGGCAGCTCGTGCACTGCAAACGTCACTCTTCGCACACGTATGTGTGACCCACATTGTTTGTCTGCTGCTGCTGCTGCTGCTGCTGCTGCTGCTGCTGCTGCTGCAGTGCGCTGATGAAGCGTGTGTGTGTGCAGCTGCAGCAGCTGCAGCCTTTGGAGCTGCGCGTGCTGGCAGCACTGCAGGAGTTCCATGACGGCTGGCAGCCACCAGAGGTGAGCCGCCGCTGCTGCTGCTGCTGCTGCTGCTGCATAGTGTCAGGTTTTGTTATGTTGAAGCCCCGTGAGTTTCATGGGGGCTGGCAGCCATCAGAGGTGACCTGGTGATACAGCCCGTGCTGCTGCTGCTGCTGCTGCTACACCAGACCAGCGCTCTGCATGTTTAGGGTTAAGTGTGGTAGGTTTCTGCTGTCTGGCATGCTGCAGTGATCTGTATGTGCTGCTGCTGCCTGGCATGGCATGTGCATCATACATTGCATACGTCATGCCAGGCAACAGCAGCAGCATACATTGCTATCAAATTGGAGCTGTTGCTATTGATAAATGTAAAAATAGACAGGAAGGAAGTAATGGTGAGAGTTGTGTACGTGTTTGAATCTGCTGCTGCTATGCTGCTAATTGGTGTTGCTGTGTTAATCAGGCGATGCTGTCGAGGCTCTCTGCAAATGGTGGGGCCGCATCAGCTGGGTGTCAACCACTTTCGCGTCGTGCACTTTCACATCTGCTGCTGCTGCACTGCCGTTGCTGCTGCTGCTGCTGCTGCTGCTGCTGCTGCTGCTGCTGTGTTCAGGCGATGCTGTCGAGGCTGTCTGCCAATGGTGTGGCACCCATCAGCTGGGTGGACATCAACGGCAGTCCAGTAGCCATTGGATCAGGTGAGATGGGGTGCACACAGCTGTTCAGTTATGAGCAGCACAGCCAAGCCTGCACCATGCTGCTCAGTGCCGGGCACAGTGGCCATCTTGCTGCTTGAGCACACACTTGGATCATAAACTACCCCCCTACCCCTTACATTGTCACCTTGCCTGCAGGCCCCATCGGGGCGGACAGCAACACGCACATTGCCCTGTACAGACCCTGCCATGGTTCGTTACTAACAGTGTTACTTTGTTACATTGCCTGCAGGTCCCATTGAGGCGGCCAGCAACACAGAGACTAGCTGCATGCAGGCGGTGCAGGCGGCAGTGATCGCAGCAGGCGCGGCCAAAGCCACAGCAGCAGCAGCTGCCTGCAAAGGCAGTCACACCCGTACTGCTGCTGCTGCTGCTCCCGCAACATGTGGGCCTGCAAGCATCACCCCTGCAGCTGCAGCTGACAGCATAACCGCAGCAGCTGGAGCAGCAGACACAAACGCAGCAACAGCAGCAGCAGCAGCGTTTCATGCAAGCAGCTGTGTGCTGGACCGCACGGAGCGCCTGGCCTGCAGCTTGGGACATATGGTGGGGGTGGTGGAGGCGATCAATGAGACAGGGCACAACTTTGACATCCTGCTGATGGCAGGTGGGCGGCATTATTGTTGCTGTTGAAAAAGGATAGTTACATGTGGGTCCTGGCTGCATCTTTCACTGCGTTGCATTGCTGCAAGAAGCTGGCAGCTTAGGGCGCATGGCTGGGGTGGTGGAGGCGATTAATGAGACAGGGCACAACTTTGACATCCTGCTGATGGCAGGTGAGCGGCAACACCATTCTTTGTAACAGAGGATGGATACATGTGGTTCCTGGCACTGATCGCAGATGGTATTCTGCTTTGCAGTGCTGTAAGGATAGTAGGCTACTCGCAGCACAAGCATGGCAAGGGTTATGGGGCAGATACACAATGCAGGGCATGAGTTCAACCTACTGCTGATGGCAGGTGGGCAGCAGCAGCAGCAGCAGCAGCAGCAGCAGCAGCAGCAGCAGCAGCAGGCGGTGTTGCTGGAAAGAGTACCTGTGCAACAGTGAGGCCGCAGCTTGTGGCAGAAGGATGGAGCGTCAGCAAAAGAGCAGTCTGGAGCAGTACAATTATAATATGTGCAGCAGCTACCTTCATACTCTGCATCTGGCGAATGCGACTGTTGCTCTGCGCTTCAGTGCTGCACCAGCTAGCACAGTCCTGCTGTTTTACCTCTGCTTGTCTGCAACCCGCGCTGCGCTGTGCTGTTTGCTGCTGTGCAGGGCGGCCCTGTGCTGTGCTGCCAGATATAATGAGCAGCTGTGCTGTGCTGTGTGTTGCAGTTACAGCATTCTGCGATGTGCTGTGTGATGCTGTGCAGGGCGGCGCTCCACCGACCTGCTGCACCTGCTGCTGCAGAACCTGTACTTCATGCACCACGCGCGCAACTACATAGGTGAGAGCATATTCTTACTAGTAGTACTAGTAGTACTACTTCCTGTTTTTGCCTGTTTGTATGAGTGGTGTGCTCTGCAACCCGTACTTCATGAAGCATGCACGCAACTACTCAGGTGAGGCGAGCGCTGTGTACACACCAAAATAGCATACATATTATCAGTTGGTATGTACATCGGGCAGCTGATAGTCGGACTGGGCATGAAGCAGCAGCTGCTGCTGCTGCAGGCACCTCGTCAGTGCTGGTGTGCGCGCTGCTGCGGCAGATAATGGTCGACCTGGGCATGACGCTACTGCCGCTACTGCTGCCGCTGCTGCTGCCGCTGCTGCTGCTGCTGCTGCTGCTGCTGCTGCTGCAGGCACGTCATCTGTGCTGGTGTGCGCGCTGCTGCGCCCGCTGATGGTTGACCGGGGCATGACGCTACTGCTGCTGCTGCTGCCGCCGCCGCTGCTGCTGCTGCCGCTGCTGCTGCTGCTGCTGCTGCTGCTGCTGCTGCTGCTGCTGCTGCAGGCACCTCGTCAGTGCTGGTGTGCGCTGTGCTGCGGCCACTAATGGTCGACCTTGGCATGCCCCTGCAGCAGCGGCAGCAGCTGGTGAAGCGGCTGCTGGGCACGCATGCGCACGAGATGAGCTCAATGGCGCAGCAGCTGCTGGCTGGATACGATCAGGAGGCCGGGCGGCGCTGCGGGCTCAAGGTACGGCATATATTTTCGGTTACATCACTAGTGGCTACAGTAGACACTTGAGGGTGTTTGAGGGTTGAAGCGAGCAGCTGCTGGCTGGTTACGACCAAGAAGCGGGGCGGCGCTGCGGGCTCAAGGTGCAGTACAAGTTCATGGCCTATGTGTGCTATATTGCGTCAAAGTGCTCAGTTCTTGAGCAAGCAGTTGATGGCTGGAGACGATCAGGAGGCTGGGCAGCGCTGCAGGCTCAACGTACGGCATATGCTTTCGGTTACATCACTAGTGGCTACAGTAGACACTTCAGGGCAGTTGAGGGTTGGAGCGAGCAGCTGCTGGCTGGATACGATCAGGAGCCCAGCAGGCGCTGCGGGCTCAAGGTACGCTGCATGTGTGTGTAAGGAGTTTCTTGTGCAAACACATGCATGAGGCCACACTCTCTGAGACAGGCAACTGATGATTGGCAGGCCACAGAAGGCTGCAGTTGAGCTTGCTTGCTTGGCGGGTGCCTGCAGGGACAGGAGTGGCACCTCGTGTGAGGGGTGATTGCCGACTGGCTTTCACTGCTTCATCAACAGATTAATTGTGCTTGCTTGGCTGCTGCCAGCTGGGACAGGAGTGGCACCTCCCAACTCCCCTCGCTGCGCACGCTGCCGCTGCCTGCGCCAGTAACTGACACAGCACGGCGCATGCTGCTGTTGTTGCAGGTGCCTGTGTGCATCAGCCAGCGCCTGGCGCATCTGCTGTTCATGGCTGCCAATGGAGACCAGACCCCCACCGCATGACCTGACACCTTCAGCACCCGTTGTGCGGGTGGCTGCAGCTGACGGTGTGTGTTTGCCTGGTAATACCAAACACAGGATTGATAACTCTTGCTCTTCCTCACTATGCACACTGCTGTTGCCTGCACAATGAATATGCATGATGAAATGCGTATATACGTGCTGCTCTGCAGGTGCCTGTGTGCATCAGCCAGTGCCTGTCGCATCTGCTGTTCATGGCTGCCAATGGAGACCAGACCCCCACCGCACTGCCCGACACCTTCAGCACCCGATGTGCGGGTGGCTGCAGCTGACGTTGTGTGTTTGCCTGGTAATACCAAACACAGGATTGATAACCCTTGCTCTTCCTCACTATGCACACTGCTGTTGCCTGCACAATGAATATGCGTATATACGTGCTGCTCTGCAGGTGCCTGTGTGCATCAGCCAGTGCCTGGCGCATCTGCTTTTCATGGCTGCCAATGGAGACCAGACCCCCACAGCACTGCCCGACACCTTCGGCACACCCTACTTCGTGAGGGTGGCGCTGCTCCTGGAGGCGCCGGCTGAGTTCGTAGAAGACATGGCGCTGCGCTGGGGGCAGCAGATTGAGCCAGGCAGCAAGGTGTTTGACCTGTTCGGGTGAGTGTTTTAAAGCTCAATCATCCATTACTTTGAACAATGTTTCAGGGCGCCTTGATATACTGACATTGTAAAGGCGGTGATTTGTTTGTGGCTTTTGATATGTTTAGGTGGCGCTGCTGCTGCAGCCTCCGGCAGAGTTTGTGCAGGACATGCAGCAGCGCTGGGGCGTGCAAATTGAGCCAGGCAGCAAGGTGTTTGACCTGTTCAGGCTAGTGCTTTGAATCCTTTCTGTTTACTACATTTGTATATGTTCAGCATATAGCTTGCGTTGCCAGGCATTTTCAAACGCAACCTGAAACATATGTTGGGTTGGGTGCATTTGCTTCGTGAGGGTGGCCCTGCTGCTGGAGCGCCGGCTGAGTGTGTGAGCGACATGCAGCAGCGCTGGGGCGTGAAAATTTCCCCAAGCAGCAAAGTTTTTGACCTGTTCAGGTGAGGATGGACAGGGCGTGGTGCACTGCCAGACACCTTCGGCACGCCATACTTTGTGAGGGGGGCGCTGCTGCTGGCGCCCCCACCAGAGTTTGTGGAAGACATGCAGCAGCAATGGGGCGTGGCGATCGCCCCAAGCACCAAAGTTTTTGACCTGTTCAGGTGAGGATGGAAAGGGCGTGATATATGGCCAGTGTTCAGCACGCCCTACTTTGTGCGGGTGGCCCTGCTGCTGGAGCCTCTGGCAGAGTTTGTGGAAGACATGGCTCTGCGTTGGGGCGTGAAGATTGAGCAAGGCAGCCGTGTATTTGACCTGTTCAGGCGAGTATTTGAAAGCTCAATTATCAGACACAAAGCTTTAGCGTGCTTCGGGGCACTTTCACCTTTTCAAATGGCATATCCGGTGATTTGGTTGAGTTGCTTGTGTTTTGTGCGGGTGGCCCTGCTGCTGCAGCCTCCGGCAGAGTTTGTGCAGGACATGCAGCAGCGCTGGGGCGCGCAAATTGAGCCAGGCAGCAAGGTGTTTGACCTGTTCAGGTGACATGGGTGTGTTTTGCTTTTATGTGGCAAGGCACAGTTGCAAAGTTCAGGTCCGGTAGGTTGTGACGCTGTGTGGTGCTGTGTGGTGCACAGTCAGTGGTGATGCTGCAGCTGCTGGCAGCAGCTTCCGATGAGTATGTTGTTCCCTGTACCCTGCTGTGTCATGCTCCTCGGCCTCATGTTGCTGCTGCTGCTGCTGCTGCTGCTGCTTTCGCTGCTGCTGCTGCTGCTGCTGCTGCTGCCGCAGGGTGTGGCGCATGGACAGCGGTGACTACCCCACCCTTGCCCAGCTCATCACAGATGCCTGGCCCAGCACACACCTCAGTTCTAAAATTAACTTGCTGCTGCTGCTGCTGCTGCTGCCACAGGGTGTGGCGCATGGACAGCGGCGACTACCCCACCCTTGCCCAGCTCATCACAGATGCCTGGCCCAGCACACACTTCAATTCTGAAATTCATTTGCTGTTGCTGCTGCTGCTGCTGCTGCTGCTGCTGCTGCTGCTGCTGCTGCTGCCGCAGGGTGTGGCGCATGGACAGCGGTGACTACCATTCCCTTGCCCAGCTCATCAGTGATGCCTGGCAGCAGCGCTGCAATGAGCGCCAGGCGGCGGGGCTGGCAGTGCTGCCACGCCCACAGCTGATGCACTCCAACATCAGCAGCGTGGATGACATATGCAAGGTGCGATGCACAGCAGTTGCCCTGATTGCACTCTTAAATCGTGAACTTTGCATTGTTTGTTTGAAGCATTGTTGGTGTGAAGCAACATCAGCAGCGTGGACGACATTTGCAAGGTGCGGCTGGTTGCTTGCAGGAATTGCTGTGCTGCTTGCAGGAAATGCTGTGTTGCATTCAGGAAGGAGTTTTGGTCTGCAGGATCTGACTGATGCAGGCAGCTGATGCACTCCAACATCAGCAGCGTGGACGACATACGCAAGGTGCGGATGGTTGCTTGCAGGAAACGATGCGCTGCTTGCAGAAAATGCGTCATTGCCTGCAGGTGTGCCCACTCATCCTGGGAAGCGTGTCACAATGGCAAGCACCCACAATCAATCAAATCAACTGTATGCAGCATGCTGCCCAACTTTGCAGCCTGCCTTGCGTAGCCGTTGAGGTGCCCAACCCTGCGACATCTGAGTAGGATAAAGCCTTTCAGCACCAGAGCCAGCTTGAGTCCTGCTTACATGTTGTAAAGTGAAAACTCTCCCTTTTATTTGTGCACCTGCAATTGCACCTGCAGCTGACGGCGCTGCCGGAGCAGCTGCGCCCGCACATGTCGGGCTTTGGGGGCCTTGAGGATGGCTTCTCTAGTCTGTGTCCTTTGCTGCTGCCACCCAAATTATATTTCAATGCTGCTGCCCTGCCTGCGACAGCATTTATGCTCCCAACACACTACAGCTTGGTGCCGCCATCCAAGCTGTGCAACGTCTGCCGCACATAATACGCATATGCACTGACCGTTATGCTTTTGCTTTCCTGCGTTACTGTGTTGATTCGTTTATAGCACAGCTGGCGGCGCTGCCCGGGCAGCTACGCCCGCACAAGTTGTGGGCTTTGGGGCCTTGCGGATGGCTTCCTTCCTCTGCGCTCCTTTTTTTGCCACCCAGACTGCTGCTGCTGCCCTGCCTGCAAGAATACCTGCACTCCCAAAACAAAACAATACAGCTTGCTGCCGCGATGCAAGCTACGCAACATATTCTGAACAATCAAGTATTGGTAATCCTCATGTGCTTCTGGCTTGCCTGCGCTACTGTGTTGATCCAATCGCAGTTGCTGCCGGAGCAGCTGCGCCCGCAGCAGTCGTCAACCATCAGCTGAGCAAGCCACTTTCGTCCTCACCTATTGATTGGTGGCTGCTGTTGTGTGTGCTGCAAACTGTTCCTGCACAACCACTATGGTGGCTTTACCTGCGACACCTGCGGTTGGCGGCGCTGCCGGAGCAGCTGCGCCCGCACACGTTGGGCTTTGGGGGCCTTGCAGATGGCTTCTCTCTGTGTGT
>RWJK01001699.1:211-17321 GCA_004335835.1 Scenedesmus sp. ARA3
TGTTTCAGCAGTGCGGGGAAACTGTGCAACACTGTGGTGACATGCTGATCTTCGCTGTGAGGCACTATCATGCCCATTATACACATTTACCAAGTATTCTAGTGTATGTTTCATTTGTTTGCAGTCTTTTATTGCTGTGCATTGTCGAGGTGGTGCTGACCTGACCACGGCAAACCCTACAGCAAGTTCAGCTGCCGTGCTGGCTGCCAAATCCCACAATATGTGCGGTATACATGCATGACCATCTACTTGGGGCATCTCATGCTGGTAGCGTGTCGTATATGAGCATGTATCGTCTCAGCAGCAGCATATGTCCAGTTGCTATCAGGCTGGACATGCGACTGGACGTGCACACACACCACCTGGACACGATTTGGTGCAACTGGACATGCCTGGACATGCAACTGGACATCTCGGTGACCATAGTGGCACAGCGCTGTGCCAGCACCCCTCAGGGCCAGAGCCTGGCCGACCCGTGGTGGTGCGTCATGTGCGACGCCTGACAGACATCATACATTGTTTATGGCCTTGTCAAGTGCCTGCGCCGAGCAACCTGGAGCGAGTTCGCGGCAGGAGGTCCTCAGCAAGCGGCACCCATTCAGCTCGCGACTTCGATCACGTGCGGCGTGCTGAAGCGTTGGAGAGGCATTCTTCTACAGCATTCTGCATGTTCGACAGTAGTCTCTGCCTTGTTGCACGGTTCGTGTGCGAGCTCTGTCATACAAACCATCCATGTGCGAACTTAACACACCGTACCACCATGTGTCTTGGCGGGACCGCTGTATAGGCGTGCCAATTAACGTGCCAATGAAGCCTAACTACGTTAAAGCCTTTCATTTCTAGTTGAAAGCACCAGATAGGGCACCAGCTCAAACAGTGCAGGGCTGACGCAGACTGTTGCTTCACAGTTTGACAAATAACAACGCCCAAGGCTTAAAATGAATGCCTAAACGTCTTGTGCGTACACGGGCAAAGCCTGAGCAGCAGCATACATCAGCCTGATCCCTGGTCAGTGCTGAGCACTGACGAGAGGCACGAGCAGGATGGCTGCAGCGGAAGAACAGCAGGTTGCGGCATTAGATAATCATCGGAAGATTGCAGTTCAAGAACTAGCAACGACGAACGCACGAATCACAGTGGTGTACCAGCTCCTAAACACCGTGCAGGCTGCAGCGGACAGGACGGGAGTTGTTAAATTGATGGGCCAGCTGTCAGCAAAAGAGGCGTTGCTGACCCGTGAGCTGGAGCAGCAGTTCGGCATATCACTAACAGCAGCATTAAATGAAGCCGCAGCAACAGCAGCAGCAGAAGCAGAAGCAGCAGCGGCAGCAGAAGCAGCAGCGGCGGCAGAATTCTGCTTCGAAGCAGAAGCAGCAGCGGCATCAGTGGCCGGCAGTGGTGCTGCTACTCCACTGCAGCCTGCAGGCAGGTTCCTATCTTCTGTGAAGAAGCTTTTTCAACCAGGCGCCCTGCACAACTGGTGCACTGCTATTGTTGCAATGGGACAGCTCTGCAAGGCTGAGCGCAACAATGGCTGGTGTGGGCGCTGCTTCTATGTGCTGGCATGCATAGCGCATTTGGCAATCTTCGCTGGCATTCTGCTGTGGGCCTGGCGTGCGGGCGGTGTTCTTGGCCTCATCGTTGCGGTGACGGGCTTTGGTGCGTGGAGCATGGCAGACAAGTCTATTGAATATGTTTGGTACAAGCAGCAATCACCATTGCTGGGTGCTGCAGCAGTGTGGTGTGTGATGGCAGCTATCTTTGGTCTCATTGCAGTCATGGCGACTATTGTGGTTGGCATTGGGCTGACTGCCGGTTGGCTTGCATTGCAACTGCTAGCCCACCTGTGCTCGTGTCTGGAGCGCACCAATGGTGCGAAGGGCAGCTGCATAAGCCACCAGTGGTGCTTAGATCAGTTGGAGTATGTGAGTGAGCAGTTGAAGGAGGTTTGCAAGCTGCCTGATGGCCTGTGAGCCCCGTGGGTACCGCAAAAGCTGTGCACAAGCTGCACTTGCAGTTTCATGACTTGTTCTGTGAGAAGTAGGACGCACGACACATGTGGGGGTGTACTCAGCAAACTCTGCTGAGCAAGCAGCATAAGTGTGAAATCGATATTGCAGCAGTGACATTGACGACATGTGGGGAGATCTGGGCATTGCAGGATTGCGCCGGATGCGTGATCTGCTTTACAGTTCATGCTGTAGGGATGGTGCTGCTGCCAAGAATGTGATGGCCGCCTTGGTGTGGGGAGGCTGGTATACGGCATATCAGCGATCGCAGTGGACAGGCTTGGGGTTTGCGTACAGTACTATCACTCAACGTGCAGTGCTTCCTCCCCCTGGCTGCCAAGGGACTTGGAGGTGTTGGCATTGTTGCAGTGGCTCGTTGGTTGAGCCTGTCATGAGCCTGTCATTGGCTCCCAATGGGCGAGGTTACTCTTGCCAACATGTGCCAAAATGTGCCAAAAATGTGCCAAAATGTGGGCAAAATGTGTGACAAAGTGTGTGCCAAAATGTGGCTGTGATGACCCAAGCGGCATCAAACTGCTGGCTGTGATGACCCAGGCGGCATCAAACTGCTTTGTCATCCTGAGCTGGCTTGCTGACTTGGCTTGTGCCGGCCGGCATTGGGCCGCACCGTGTCTGCTCTGTGCATTCTGCTCTGGCACAGATGCCACCTCAGGGTGCTGCCTGGCTGTGCTGCCAGCTTGAGGTCCGGAGGACTGGCAATGGTTGGAACTTGATACAGCATAGGCACTTCCCTTGGAATGCCCTCTGTCCGATTGTATAATTTAAAGAGCATCACATGGCCGCCTCCCTTACTGTGGCCCCAATGGCACTTTCCCTGCTGATGATCCCGCTGTTGAACAAGTCCGGCGCACAGCAGCAGTTTACGGCTTGGTGTTGCGGCGTACTTTGCACATGCCTGGTGTGACCGTGTAGCTGCTGTGATGGGTTTATAGCTAGCATAGTTTATGTAGCCTGTATAAGTTATGCCGCATATGTTCATCATCTTCATCCCACCCAGTGGGCATCTGTAGATGCTGCAGGCAGGTCAAGGTGTATGGCACCGATGCCATTGGGTATGCCAAGTGAGCCTCAGAGTGTACACCTCCGTCGTGTGTTACAGAGTGATGGCATAAGTTAAGCAGGCGAGCATCTATCACCTCTGGTGGGACATCCCACTGGCAGATAACGTCTCATGTGTCCAGGGCAGTATACCCTGCACGTGGCACCGTGCTTTGTTTCCATGTTGCGGCACTGAAAGCAAGTTCGGCTCCCACGTTGTGATCTGCACCAGCACTCTGTCGAGATGTAACCACGCAATGCAAGATCTTGAATTACTTGGTGCGAAACTGCCCTGATGCTCTGCTAGCGGATCCCTCCAAAGATGCAGTGCCAGCCAGCAGCATGCACATGCTGTTTCTCAGGCACTGCGCACTTGCAGGGTGCCTGCCACTGGCAACAGCAGTAGTTGTCACAATGCGCACTGGATGCAAGGCCAGGATTGTACATTCCAACACTCGAGTGTACATGATGTGCTGATGCCATGACAACCATTACGCATGTCGAAAGACACCACTGTCCACAGGTGTGCATTCCATGTGCGCTTCCCAGAATGTTGGCTGCTGCGGCTGCTGCATAAGGCTAGCCAGCAGAGCCACGCCTGCGATGTGGTTGCCAGTTGCAACAACAGTGCATTGCTGCCAGCAACGTTCAACAGATAGAGCACGCTCCTAATACCCTCTGCGCACGCCCCTCTGCGCATACCACACAGCAGGAGCCACTGCTGGCTGCATTGCAGCACAACCCAACACATTGGTGCTGCATGCAGTGCCAACAGGACCACAGCAGCAGCCAACTGCACAGCATGATGCTTTCTGCATGACAACTCTGTAAAGCGCCAGCTGCCTACAACGCTGCCTCATTGATCAAGGCACTGCCTGTAAAGCAGAAACATGCACCCTGCTCTAACCCCATATCACGAAAGTCCTGCTGTCACCGCAATCTTCCAAGCAAGCGACTGATCCTTGCGATACGATGCCGCACCTGGCACTGTGCGCGGATAACGTACAGCAGTACCAGAGCTTGCTGCTGATGCTCTGATCAGCAGCATGCAGTGCGCAGGCTAGTGCCACCCCTCCTAGGCTGGTTGATACTGCTGCTGCACCATCCAGGGGCGATCACGCGCCCTGCAGCTGCATCCAGCCCCGCTCGTAGCTGGTGGTACACTCCCGCCCGCCGCTGCTGCTGTGTTTGCTGAACTGATCACTCCCCGGGTCATTCGCCAGCGCATGGTTGCCCTGCTCTCTACAGCGCAACAGCTGCCTGGCACTTGTGCTGCTGGCTGTCCTGGCCAACAGTTCTGCTGCCGCCCCAGTGCTGCTGAGTCTGCTGCTGCTCATGAGGCTGCAGGTGTCTCAACTGGCACAGGCACCAGCTCATACTCAACCAGCGAGAGGTTGTTGTCCGTCTGCACAGCAGCAGCAGCAGCAGCAGCAGCACATAGTGCAGCAGACAAGGTCAGACACGCGTGCGCCTGACCAAACTGCAAAAGGACAGCTGAGCAGCAAAGGGGTTGTTGTTGCTGTAAGTAGGCATTGCAATGCCTCAAGCTTTGCAGTGCTGGTGGGTGCACTGCACATCATTGGCGATGGGGCTGCTGTGGTCATGTGTCTGGTCAGGCGCCAACTAGCGCTTGATATCCGATGTCCTGATCAACCGCTGCACAGCAACGAGTACCATGCAGGAGGTCTAATCAGGCAGCTCCAGCAGCTCCAGCTGCACCAGCTTGCCAGCTACAGGCAAATCCATCCTGCAACCGCAACTGCTGCTGCTGGCTAACCACTGCAGGAAGCAGCAACTGCACAAGCTTTTCTGCTGCCTCAGCCTGCCCAGCAGCTTGCCCACCTTTGCAGCAAAGCTGGCGTCCTCAAGGGCCTCTACCTTGCCCCACTGATCCACTGCTAGCCGCATGGAGCCCCTGTACATGTCTATCTTTGCGTTGCGAAGGGTGATGTACTTGCCAGCCTGTGCCAGGTCCACTGCATAGCAAGCAAAAATAAGAGTAAGAGAAAAGATGAACCGGTGGCGATCGGTGATCCTGCGAACAGCATCAAGCCCGGCCTTACCCTGCTCGTTTCGGGCGGTGAACACAATGGTGCCCGTCTCGTCTCCCACGATGCACTCTGCCACCTTCAGCGGCTGCCCCTTTGGTCCCCTGGCACGGTCTACAACCACCTGCACAGCACCGATACATGTAGGCGCCCGAGCACAAACAAACTGCAGCAACAGCAACAGCAGCAACCACCAAGTGCAGGGTGCCCAGCTCATCGACGCGGGCGCGAGCACAGATGTTCCTGCACTAGATACCTGAGCTTTGACCACTTGAACGTTCAATGTGTGGCCATGGGTGCCAGGCCTGAGCTCAGACACCTTCTTCCACTGAGGCTGCTTCTTCTCGCTCATCTTCACAGTTGTTGATCGTGGTAGATATAACAAAACACCGATCAAGATGAATATCAACTTGAATTGCCCACAGAGGCAACTGAGCCTGGTGCACGCACCCCGCTTTGTACAGGACCTGAAACTGCAACTGTCTGTCTCCCTGCCCTCGGCCCTGAACTCAAGAAAAACAAAACGTTGAGACAATCAGGCTTCTAATTGCATTGACGAGGTGTCGAAGCCCTTTCTGAGCACCAAAGCAAACTTGCCAGTGCAGCTGTCGAGGAAGGCCACCAGTGGTTGCTCTTCTCAACGGGCTTATCAAGTTTTTATATTTCTTGATTAGTTTCTTGTTGACGTGTATCGGAATGCAGACCGCCATGAGCATCTCCACAATGCAAAGCAGGGCAAGCACCTTCTCAAGGGGGGTGATCTGCGTCGAGCGTGGCCTGCCTGCTGTTGCACGAGCTGGGTGCTGCGTCAGGCCCACCAACACTGCAGTGCACAAGCTCGGGCTGCTTGCAGGTGATGCCTCGACCAACTGCAGCTTCAACTGCTTCAGCAAAGCAACAATGCAAGCTTGGACAGCGTGCAGTGCAGTGCTGTGTCGCCTGCTACTGATCTTGATAGCACTGTATGCTACTTAAGCATGATTGCCGCTTCTGCTTTCAGCTGGCAAGGCTTGCAAGCGTTGCCTGATGTCCATGCAAGCATTCATCCTGGCAGCATCTACCTGGGCACTCGTGCTGCATCCGTCCACCTCTCTTATCACGCCTTGTTATACACCTGCTGCCGCCACGTCATCACATCAACTGCTTGTTTTGTTGCCTTTCACGTTAAACGTACTTTGACCACGCCCCAGGCGGCCTGTCCAGCAACTCCAGCTGCGCGCCCCGCCTGCAGCAGCAGCGCCCTCAGCAGCAGCAGGTGGCCGCCCGTGCTGCCTCCGGGGGTGCAGCAGCCTCCTCCTCTGACTCTCCCAACATGGGGGCAGTGCTGGCTGCTGTCGGCGTGGCGTGCATGGGCGCGTTTGCGTTTGGCTACCACCTTGGGGTGGTGAATGGGCCCCTGGAGGCGATTGCGCAGGAGCTGGGCTTTGCAGGAAACCAGGCGCTGTCAGGCCTGGTGCGTTTTTGGTGTTTGTTCTGCGTTCATCTTGGTTCTGTTGGGGTAGTCACACGTTTTTATTCGTGCTGCACTGCTAGGAAAACGTAGCTGGCAGCGCTCAGCGGCTGTGTGTTGCGTTTGTTGCGACTGGACATGTGCGTGGGCGTGCCGTCTGGCGGCGTTTGTGTTTGGCTACCACCTTGGGGTGGTGAATGGCCCGCTAGAGGCGATTGCCAGGAGCTGGGCTTTGCAGGAAACCAGGCGCTGTCAGGCAGAGGCCTTTGGCCGCCGCGCCTCGATTAAACTTGTGACAAACGAAGCTTTGACGTTTGTCTGTCCTGTTTATGTAACTTGTGTGTTGTGGTGCTGCCTGTGTTTTCTCGCCCCTGTCGCAGGTGGTCAGCAGCACCCTGGCAGGTGCTGCCCTGGGGAGTCTGACCGGCGGCTCTCTAGCAGAGGCCTTTGGCCGCCGCGGGTCCTTCATGCTGTCAGCGATGATCGCAGCTGTTTTTGTTGGTGTGTGCCGTTCGCATAATTTGTGTGTTCTGGTACCGCCTGCTTTGTTCCGCCTCTGCTGCAGGTGGTCAGCAGCACCCTGGCAGGTGCCGCTCTGGGCAGCCTCACAGGGGGCTCACTGGCAGAGGCCCTTGGCCGCCGCGCGTCCTGGCTGTTGCTGATTCTGGCAGTTGCTGCCTGCTCTGCAGTAGCACATCCGACACACCTGAGCCAGGTGTACGTCTGGCACTCATATTGTGTGCTTTTGCTGGTGCCGCATGCTCCCCCCACCCATCCCCTGGGCCCCTTGTCGCAGGTGGTCAGCAGCACCCTGGCAGGTGCCGCGCTGGGTTCCCTCACCGGCGGCTCACTGGCAGAGTCCTTCGGCCGCCGCGTGTCCTTCATGCTGTGTGCTCTTCCCATGCTGGCGGGCCCGCTGCTGTCTGCTGCTGCCACCACGCTGAATGTGATGGTGGCTGGGCGCTTCCTGGCTGGGCTGGCCATTGGGCTCAGCTCTGCACTGGTGCCGCTGTACATCTCTGAGGTGGGTGAACAGACATATTGCATTCAAGTTTATGTGAGCATGCTCGGCTGCTGCTGTTTGTGGGGGTTGGGGGGAGGGGAAGGGGCTGGCCATCGGGCTCAGCTCTGCACTGGTGCCGCTGTACATCTCTGAGGTGGGTGCGGGTGTTGTTGCTTTCAGCAGCTGTATGTATGGGAGATTGGGAAAGGCCGTCGCATTCGTAGGTGTCCATATACGCATCGGCGTGGGTGGGTGGTGAGGGGTGGTGAAGGTTTGGGCTGTTGCCTTTCTTGGCAGCAGCAGCGCACTGTTGACATGGCATCGCACTCCAGCCAGCGGCTGTGCAGCTGGTGCCTCTGTTCCTTTTTCAGGTAAGGCTGCCGTCCTTTTGCAGCAGCAGCCCATTGTTGTTGAGATGCCGTCACAGTCCCGCAGCCAGCGTCCGGCTAGCGATGATCCCTGCCCTGTGTGTACGCCCCTCGGTGCCGGTGTGTCGCCACGCCTGCGCCCATGTTTCCATCCCACTGCTGCCCTGTCCTTTGTGATCCTCATCTCCCCAGGTGTCCCCCACCAACCAGCGTGGCACGCTGGGCAGCCTGAACCAGCTCATGATCTGCCTGGGCATCCTGGCCGCACTGCTGTCCCCTTGCACGTGCACTGCACAGAATGCCTTGCATCCTCCCTTTTGAGGTTTGTCCAACCGTCTCTCCTGTGTTCTGCCATGCTCCCTCGCATCAAACGTGACTAATGCAACCTCACTTTCACTGTCTTGCCACTCTACATCTCCCCAGGTGTCCCCCACCAACCAGCGTGGCACGCTGGGCAGCCTGAACCAGCTCATGATCTGCCTGGGCATCCTGGCCGCGCTGCTGGTCAATGTGGCGCTGCCAGTGACAGACTGGCGGCTCATGTTCAACCTGGCGGCAGCGCCAGCCATCATCCTGCTGCTGGGTGCGTGCCAAGACAGCATAGTGCTTGCATGCATGTCCCCCCGCTGCTGATGTGCGCTGTACATCAGCAGCGGTCGTGCGGTCTGCCACAGCAGAAGCGTTGTCGCAAGAAGAACACGCCCACATGCTCGGTGTCTGCTCAGGCGCACAGGTGCATGACACGTGTGTTGCGTGTTGCGCTGGTATCTGCGTAACAGCTTTGGTCAATGCCCCAGTCAAAGTTGGTCAAACTAACGGCCGCCCCTGTGTCCTGCAAGCGTCCCTGCAGGCATGTTGGGCGCGCCAGAGTCGCCTACCTACCTGGCCAACAAGGGCAAGCGAGATGAGGCAGTGGCGGTGGCCACAAAGCTGTGGGGCCGCAGCGGAGCCTCGCAGCTGGGCGCAGGTGAGGAGTTTGCTGTGCAGCTGCAGTGCTTGCAGGACAGCACTGGCTGCTTTGTTGATTGGCTTTGTGCTGCTTGCAAGTGATGTTCCAGTTATGCACGGCTTGCTGGCGCAGCGGAGCCTCGCAGCTGGTAACAGGTGAGGGGGGCTCGCATGAAGAGGGCACCGCTGCTTGTCGGACACAGCAGCGGCTGCTTGGCTGCTTGGCTTTTGGCTGCTTGCAAGTGACAAATGCGTGCAATCGACGGCTTGCTGGTGCTGCTTAATCGTGTTTTGAACACCCTTTGCACCGCTGCTGTAGCACGCACAAGCTGCTTGGCAGCGTGCGTGTACCTTTCATGCGCATTACATCGCCTGTTGCATCGAGAGTGTATACCCTTCTTTTGTCGTTTCTCCTGCTCACCCCCTGCTGCTTCCCTGCTTCACTGCTGCTGCTGCCAGGTGGCGCCAAGGCTGGCGGCGGCAGCGGCGGCGCGCCCAACCTCTTCAGCGGCGCGTACCGCAAGGGCGTGGTCATGGGCTGCATCCTGTTTGTGTTCCAGCAGTTCAGCGGCATCAACGCCATCGTGTACTTCAGCAGCAGCGTGTTCAAGCAGGCGAGTAAATTGGTGTTTCTGATTCTGATTCTGCAACTGCTGTGTCTAAATAAATCAAAATGTCGATGCGAAGCGGCGTCAGATGGCAGCTGAGACGGCAGCTGGTGCCTCCTGGGCATGGCCTGTTGGGTATTTTGTCTTCATGGGCATGGCAGCTACAGTGCGCTGAGTTGTGTTCAGGACCACGCACATCGCAGCTGGCGCAGCAAGCCCACTACAATGTATAGTATACTGCTCAGCTGTGGACGTGCGTACCCACTTATGCAGCGCCCCACTTCTGCTGCACGTGCCTCTGGCTGCACCAACATATGCACCACCCGGCATGGCGGTGGCTGAAGCGCTGAGCTGAGCAAATGCCGGCATGCTTACATGCACGCTGCTGTATGCTGCTCTCACTGGCTGTGTCGCTGCCTCAAAACTGCTTCCGCGCCAATGTGCGCAGGCTGGCATTGCCTCTGGAGCGCTGGCCAGCGCTGCAGTGGGTGCCACCAACGTGGCAGGCACGCTCATCGCCACAGGCCTCATTGAGGGCGCGGGGCGCAAGCAGCTGCTGACCGCATCCTACCTGGGCATGGCTGCCACCATGGCGCTCATGGCTGCTGGCTTCGGCCTGCCTGCACTGGCACCCTACAGGTGGGATGTGTGGGGTGAGGTGTGGGTCATACATGGAGCTGACAATGCAGGTGCTGCTGTGTAACACTGCTCAGTTTCGTGAGGTAGAGAAGGTTTCAGCTCGATGAGGAAAGGGAGTGTCAGGGGGTTTGCATTAGACATCATCAGCTTGGCATGGCTGCCACCATGGCGCTGATGGCTGCTGGCTTCGGCCTGCCTGCACTGGCACCCTACAGGTGGGATGTGTGGGGCGGCATTGTTTCAACAGTACACTGAATCTGGTTGACGATGCAGCTGCCGCAGTGTTGGATTCAGTCTGGCACAGCTCGTGCATTGAACTCCATGCAATCACCTGATTCACACTGACACACTCAGCGCTTGCTGCTGCTGTTTTTGTGGTCTGCTGTGCTGCTGCTGTGCCCTGTCGTGGCACCATTGCGCTGGGTGGCACGCTGGCCTACATCAAACATACTTAACACTTGGCTTGCTGCTGCTGCCGCTGCTGCTGCTGCTGCTGCTGCTGTCCTGTGCAGTGGCACCATCGCGCTGAGTGGCACGCTGGCCTACATCCTGACACACCAACTCTCAACTTGCTGTTGCTGCTGCTGCTGCTGCTGCTGCTGCTGCTGCTGCTGCTGCTCCCTGTAGTGGCACCATCGCGCTGGGTGGCACGCTGGCCTACATTAAGCATACCTGATGCTTGGCTTGCTGCTGCTGCTGTTGCTGCTGTTGCTGCTCCCTGTAGCGGCACCATTGCGCTGGCGGCACGCTGGCCTACATCCTGGCACACTCTCAACTCTGAACTTGCTGCTGCTGTTGCTGCTGCTGCTGCTGCTGCTGCTGCTGCTGCTGCTGCTGCTCCCTGTAGCGGCACCATCGCGCTGGGAGGCACGCTGGCCTACATCCTGAGCTTTGCCATCGGCGCTGGCCCCGTCAGCGGCCTCATCGTGCCTGAGATCAACAAGGAGGCAGTGCGCGGTGAGCTGGCGCTGCTGCTGCTGCTGCTGCATGCATTGAGCTGTTGCATCCTCTTTCTTTTTTTTCTTTCTTTCCTTTTCAAGCTGATTAGCGAGCATCTCTTTGCCATGCTGCTGCTGGGTAAAAGTGGACAGTAATATTCTGCAGGTCTTAGGTATTGGCGCAAACATGGGGCACAGCCACACGCAGAGCACAAAGTGCACAGTGCCTAGCACTGCCAGCGCTTATTGTGTGGCAGTCGCGAGCATGCATGCTCGTGGTGAGGTCCATGTACTCCCAGTGGGAGTCTGTTGATCTCACCAAGGGTGTGCACCCTTGCAAGGGGCGGGGCAGATAGAGAATGCATGCGCAGCGTGAACTATTTGATCATGTTTGCTAATCCCATCTGCCGGCGGCAGCACATACATGTGGCGTGGCTGCCTGCAGGCACGCCCTTGCGATGACGCAATGCATGACAGCAGCAGCAGCACATGCATTACCTGCCTGGTCTGCTGCCGCACGTGCCCCGCAGGCAACGCCGTGTCTGCCGCCATGGTCACGCATTGGATCTGCAACGTGGCCATCGGCCAGAACTTCATGGCAGCTACTGCCAATTACGGCATCAGCGCCGTGTATGCCTTCTTCGGCCTGTGCAGCCTGATTGCGGCTGGATACGTGTCTGCAAATGTGCCAGAGACAAAGGGCAAGAGCTTTGACCAGATCCAGGCTGAGATGGACCGCTGAGCGTTGACCAGGGCTTTGACCAGAAGTTTGATTAGATTCATGCAGCGATGGCCAGCTGGGCAGCGCTGCATTTGACGAGCCTGTTCAGGTCTGCTGCCGCATGTTTGCATTGCAAAGTGAGCCTGCAGAGGTTCTGGCTGTTGGCAGCTTCAGCGGGGCCAACCCGCAACACACGGTATGTCACATACCGTATGTGGAACGCAAAAGACTGGCGTGGGTTCTCCGCTCCCAGCGCTTGAGGTTTCAGCACGAGCTGCCAGCGTCGCTATTGCTGGGCAGTAAGCACATGTTGTTATAGTGTGTCGCCGTGCGCAGTGCGCAAGCCATTGTGCTTTGATGATGTGATGGTCTTGTTGGTTAGCAGATGCTGATCTTGTTCATCAACAGATTAGATTTCGGCACGGCCTGCAACTGAGCGGCCATTGCGCTGAATTTGACCATGTCTAGCTGGTGGTGCATCAGGGCGCAGCAGTCTGCATGATGGGGTGGGACCTGCTGCACAAAAGCCCTCCAGCCGGCTGGAGGGACGAGCGTGCATCCTCAGCAACATAAACTTCTATGGTTGCATGTTGGGCTGGTTGAGTTGATGATTGTGGGTTTGCGGTGTGCGTAGTGGGTGAGATGAACAGTGCTTGCTGGTGCACCAAGGGGGCGGCAATGTGGGGTGCATTGTCCGCTGCACGGCTGCTTTCTATGTGTGAGGGCGACAGCTTGAGTATTGTTTTTAGAGGTGGAACTGGTGGATGAGAGCATGGGCGCGTTGCGCTGCATGAGCATACAGCCGGCTTGGTCGCAGGTGTTGCATGCATCTGTACAGCATGCTGCGGGCTGCACAATCCTTGCAGCTGCCTCCAGCGCTGCTCCGGCCGGCAGTGCACCTGACCTGTGCCGCACAATCTGTGGCGGCTGAGTTGTTGCTCCATGAACTTGGTGGCTAATTGTTACTGCCAGCATGCGAGCTTTTCCAAAGCATCACGCTGTTCGCTTTTGAAGCCTGTCTTGCAGGCTGCGTGGCTTTCAAAGTTGTTATCTTTGACCAGCGTTGTTTGACCGCTTGTGCCTTCAAGTAACATCGGAGGCTTGATCAGTTCTTGTGAGTGGGGTCATGTGCGTGTGTTGGTTCGTTTAGAGCAGTCCTGAATCAGGACTGATGCTGTGCCACAAGCAGGGCCTGTTTTTTTACAGACCTGTTGGCCTGTTGATGCTGCAACAGTCACACCGCTGGTGTTGCGGCGCGATTGGCGTGCATGCGTGTGTCTGATAGTCGTTTCAGCGTTGTTCGGGGGCGTGAACCCTACTGCAGCTGCTGTGTTCGACCACTTGGACCTTACATCATCTTGACACCTGCATGTTACGTCACTATGAGCTAGCTTGCTGCGAAAGTTGTTGCACCATTGTGTCCCCAACAAACCAAAGCATCAAGCTTACCAAGCATCAAGCTGTTCACAGCTGGCATGTAACAGAGCCAATCACTGCTAGTCGCTCCCAGTGGGAGCACAGTGCTCATAGTCTGCCGCTGTCATGGCCATTCGAGCGGCAGGTGTGGAGCGAGCAGCACGCTCCGCACGCAGCTGGCCTGACGCTCCAACCGTGTCATTGAACCTCGGCACGTGCATGCAGTGGTGTGCCTGGATATGTGTGGCACATTTTGCTGCTGCTGCTGCTGCTGCTGGCAGCATGCTTTGCAAGCAAGCACGACGGTTCATCATGCTCCATGATTCATGCATCACAGACACACTCCTGCACCGCTCTCATCAGCATCAGCTATGCATGGGACACATGCACACACACAAATACATCAAGTGCTGGCTTGAACGGACAAATGCAACTGTGTCATCACAAGGCAATCAAACACAGATCAAAGGGACAAACAGGACCCTGCAGCCGGTGGCCTTACCAGCCTGAAAACAACATGCTTGCGCAAATTGCACATCAGTCCCTGCGCTGCTTTCAAACTGGCCAGTCTGCTGCCATGGCAGCTGCAGGCATGCAGCACTCGAGCACCACTGGTTTATGCAGTCAACTGGCAAGCCGGGTTGCAGCGCTGCATGTTGCCTGCGGCAGGACATACAGTGTACTGATACGTAACTGCCATGCGGCTAGCTCCCCACCAAACCACACGCAGCGCTGTCAGACCTCCCCATGTCTGCAGAGCCATGCCGCTACTGTACAAGCAGCCACACAGTCTGTGCTGAGTGGTCAAGTGCTTGTATACACGTGTTGAGAAACTGCAGCAGCACGCACTGCTGGCAGCAGCGGCAGCTGTTCACATGCAATGCTTCCGAAGGGCGTCGTGTTAGGTTCAAATGACGCCTGAGTGCTGCATGCCACTGGCATCCAGCCATACACCACTTGTGCACAACCTTCACAATAGGCCCCATTCCCTGGAGACCATCTCCAGCACTGCATGCAGGCAGGCAGGCACCATTGTGTGTCCCAGCACCAATCATACACGCAGCGGCAGCTGTCAGTGGCACAGATGCACTTTCGCTGCAAACCACACTGCAGCCACACCCTGGCGTGTCCAAGCAGTTGCGGCACCACAGCGATGCATCCTGAGAGGTATGTGTACATGCGTTTATTTTGGTCAACATCCAGGAGAGACGTGCGTTTGTTAACAGCCACAATGAAAGCAGTGCCAGGCAGGCGTCTCTGCCGTCACCGGTGTGCTTCACACACCGTCACACACAGTCCCCTGGGACTACATCCACCAGAGTTAGCCGCTTGCTTGCTTACATGCAACCAAGCGCACCCACTCAGACAACAACACCCTAGCTTGCGTGCTGCTAGCAGCAAGCACCAGACAAGCAAGCCGCGGGATGCCTGGCAGCCACCCCACGGCCTGTCCTTGTCCTTCTCTAACTTACGCACGGAAGAGCATAGGCTCAAGCAGGCTTGCCTGCTTCTGATGCGTAGGACTTGTAACGTGTAACAAGCCACCCCACTCCACAGGAGCCAAGGTCAGGTGGCAGCCTCACCAGCCATCACAGGAGCAGCTTCATTGCCGCAGCTCTGGCACGAGCCATGCACGCAACACACAACACTCGAACCCACCCACAGTGTGGGTGGAGGCAGCCGGGTGACACCTCTGAAGGTCCTGCCAATCCTCATGCCCTCATCGCCACCAGGTGCTGCTCACATCTGCTGCCTCGCCTTGCACGTGCAAGTGCACGCCTACACCATTGTCAAGTATGGTACCTTGCACGTGCACATGCGGGCATCAGATGCGTGCATGCGCAATCATGATGATGAAGCACCTTGCTGTTCACAGCGTGGGTGGCGGCAGCCGCGTGACGCCCGCAGAGGTCCGCCCCAGCCTCAGGCCCTCAGAAGCACCCCCAAGCGGGCCCAGGCTGTACATCGCCACATCAGCTGGCGATTGCTCAGCCAGGTCAAGCAGTGAGGGGCCCCTGGCATCAACCACAGGACCCTGGGTCTCCAGATCAACCGCCTTCTGGCCTGTCAGGCCGTTCTTTTCGAAGCTGTGTGCGGCGTGGATGGAGTAGAACACGTAGAAGACGATCATGATGGCGAAGAAGAGCGCCAGCTGCCAGTACGATCTGGCGGGAAGGGAAGCCTGGCAGCAGCAGCAGCAGCAGCAGCAGCAGCAGCAGCAGCAGCAGCAGCAGCAAGGGCGGCAGTGTCCAAGGGTGGATGTGGGGGGTGCTGCTGCTGCAGGTTGCAGACCCGCGTGCACAGATGCGATTAAACACTTGGCGCGCTTGCCTCGCTCTCAGGCTGCGCAGTTGCAGCTGGCCAGCTGCCATGTGCGTTCACTATTGCTCCGCCGACTGCCGCTGCAGAAAACACCAAACACAAACAACAAAAGGACACAGCGACAAGCACTCAAAAAGGAGTGTCAGCACATGGATCAGCATGGCTGCTGCCAGTGTCGGCTCACCATGAGGAAGGAGTTCAGCAGCAGCGAGGCCGCTGGCAGGTAGGGGAAGAAGGGAGCCCTGAAGTCACCTGCTGCACTGACCAGTTCATACACTGGCAAAGTATCATACTGACATACTTCAACAGGGCTGCTGACTCACCATGAGGAAGGAGTTGAGCAGCAGTGAAGCAGCTGGCAGGTAAGGGAAGAAGGGCGCCCTGTAGCTGGGCCTGTCATACTGGGGGCACATCACGTGGATGGCAATGCAGCAGATCACCACCAGGCCGGCAGTGACCGCCATGCCAATGATGTACGGCAAGCCGTTATACAGCCCGTAGATGCACGCAAACGCTGCAGGCAGCACAGGGACAGTGCAGCAGTGCAGCAAGTTGAGGCAACCAGGAGCATTGTCACCATCAGCTTCACCTGACACCCCAGCACATGCCACTTCTAGCAGCCGCAAGAGTAGCCAATGCTCGCCATGTACCAGAGCTGTAACTGCAGCATGACTTAGGTGTGGCGAACGTGTACGCCCGTAAGCAACAGCAGTGGTCAGTTGTGTCAAGCTGCTGCTGCTGCTGTCAGCTGCGCCCCTCACCAATGCAGCAGCCGGTCAGCAGCGCCATCATTGCATAGGGCTTGGCGTTGTCTGCAAAGCTGTGCTTGGGCCGCACGATGCGCTTCCAGATGAGCGCCAGCGCCACCACGCCAAACACCATCAGCGTGCCAGCACTCACCCTGCACAGCACAGCACAGAACAGCACAGCACAGTACATCATGGTCAAAAGCAGCATGCAGCAGCAAGGTCCTTGCACCATACGAGCGCCAGCGCCACCACGCCGAATACCATCAGCGTGCCAGCACTCACCTGCAGACATCCCATTGCATTCGACCGCATCTGCTCGACACAATGACATGTTGGCATAGCTGCAACAATCGCAGCAGCTGCAGCACACTCCTTTGGCGCATTAGCAGGGTGCTTAACCTGTTCGCATGCCTCTCAAAGTGACACAGCGACACTGCTGCCGCTGCTGCCAACTCGTCTGCGCCACTGGCTGTGGCTGCATCCATACGCCCACAATCCCGGCCCCTCCTATTACTGTCTGTCCTGCATGCGGTTCTGCTACTGAGACTTTGTCCCAGTTTGTTTTGGAGTGTCCTGATACCGCTGATTTGAGGGAATCGATGTACGCAGAGCTGCGAAGGCTGCCAGGTTGCGCTGAAAAACTGCGCACTTTATTGGCCATGACTGACCCCTCTGCCATGGTGTTGCGTTTTGTTTCTGACGATGTTTGGGGTGGATCTGGTGTTGGCAGGTTGGCTGCTCGGCTGATTGCTGACTACCTTGTTCTTGCCTGGAATCACAGGAATGTCTGCAAGCGGGATAATGAAATAGTGCTCCCTCCCCTTCCCCCTTC
>RWJK01001699.1:32957-72967 GCA_004335835.1 Scenedesmus sp. ARA3
GGCACAGATGGTATGACGCTCGTTTGCCTTGCTGATGGTGCCGCGGCATGTGTGTAAAGGCCGGTTTTCAAAGAAAATTCAAAACATTTCAAACAATTTCATAATTCAAACATTTGAATTACTGCATTGGAACTCACTTAGGATACTTCCATGCCTGTATGACACATCTGTCACTCACTGAATCACTGAATTCTGTCAACTGCTGCTGCCGCCCACTCCGCTCTCAGGTTGCCTGTATATCTCACATGGGGAGCTGCATGCAGCCCGTGTTCTTCACTAGTTCTACCACACCCCCTTTTTCTTATTTGGGTAACCACCTACGCCACACTTGACATGCCTTTCATGCCATGTGTCACCTCTCTGTGAATACTTTCCCACAACCACAACATAAACTGTTGTCTGAATCCACTCCGTACATGCTGTCTTCCGTCACACCATTGTCGTCTTCCGTCACCTGTTGAGTCCGTGACCCAGGACACGCACGACACTCCATTCCACGCCTCTGTTGGCTGACATGCCATGGGCTTCTGCGTTCAAACCCCTCCGCATCCTTACAGGAGGCCCCCACCAGCTTGCCACAAACAAAAACAACAAACCAATAAAAAACACACCCACACAACAAACAATAAACAAACCAACACAACGATACTCACTTGATCTGCCAGTGTTTTTAAAACACTGAGTAAATTACTCGTTATGCTGTCCACAGGCTCTCCACACACGGTCATACAACGGCGCACTCCCAAACCCTACATGACAGCTATCCCACTGTCGGCGTAACTACAAGTGCTTCACCACGAAGATCTCAAGCTTCACAGCTGTCCACTTAGATGATAGCCGGCAGCGACGCCTGCATACGTTGTCTTAAGGTGGCCCTCTACTGACAACCACGCTCACCCCAAGACCATTGCTTTCTGCCTGCAGGTAATCCCCCGGGGGAAGGTAGGGAGGGAAGTGGCACCTCCATTTAGTTCTGTCTCGTCAGTTTTACATGATCATACACCGTTTAACGCCGGACGCCAGGACACCAATGAAGGGAGGAAGGGAGCAAGGCAGCCTCACTGCCCAGGCTGCCTGGGAAGATCTGGCGCGCCGGCTACACCGACAGCTACGGGCACACGGACTTCGTCCAGGTGATACGTCCTATGTTTTTATGGTTTGGATCCTGGTTGATACGCAGGGTGTCCAACCCCAGCGGCCCGTAAACCTTTTACCAGTTCACGTCGCGATATTATGAATGGTTTCGACGCGCTTCTCGACTGAAACGTGCTGAGGATACTTCCATGCTTTCATGCTATATGCAAACTCTCTGTGAACATCACACCAGCTTTTGAGGAGCTCCCTGTATTGTCAGCAGAGCGCTCTATTGTCAGCAGATCTGCAGCAGCAACGCGTCCAAGGTAGAGAGATGACGCCGCCGCGTACAACGGCTGGCGCCCGTTTCATGCTTATAATCAACCTCATTTTTATGCGCAATACTGAACCAGGTGGCTGTGTCGACACTGTGCCCAGAATCATGGAGTGCATGCACCACCATGGTGAGCAAGATCAGGGCAGTCTGCATCTCCTGCAGCAGTTACCGACGTGCCAGGCAGTACAAGCGGCATACGAAACCTTTTTCGCCAAGGCTTCCTGCCATCGACAATCACCTCACACTCCCATCCTTCCGGAGAGGCGCGAGTGTGCCTGCAGATCACACTCAGTGTGACAGTGTCACTTCCGTGACTGTGCATGTCACTTGCTCCTACTTAGCATGTCCGCGCTACCCGTACACAGCGAAACAGCACATTGGTGAGATTTCTGCTCTCGAGCATCTTCGTCAAGTCTCGAGACGCAGACGCTCTCCGAGATACAGCAGAACGCTTGATATCTACGAGAATCAGAGACAGCAGTCATCATGACGACTCCGCACAAGAGAATGACTGCTTCAGAGTATATGCACAGCCTGCCCAAGACGCCTCAGCTGCTGGGAAAGCGGGCCTTCCATGTGCGAGACCCAGCAGATCAGCTGGCTGACAAGGCTGCAGCAGGTGGAGAAATGGAAAAGTGCTTGAACTGGTTTCATGTGGCTATGTTGGGCACCGGTGAGTGCGGCGATACACAGCAGGAGACACCGGTCATGGCTCAACAACACTGACTTGGCTGTTATCCTGCTCCCTCGCCATGCATAAGCAATCAGCGTGACTGTTATCAACTAAATTGGCGTTTTAAGAGGGGCGCGTGCAGGACCGTCGACTTAAGATTGGGGCGGTGTGCCGTCATGGGTGCCACTGCATGACTCTGCTGCTGGTCCGAGGCAGTTGTTTCAAGCCGAGCATGCTGCCTGGACTGCTGTTTGCAGGCATGATCATTGGGGCGGGCATCTTTGTATCTACTGGTGCTGCTGCGCAGTCACTGGCAGGGTGAGCATCAGGCAGCATTGTGCGGTAATCTCCTGGGTTGCGAACCGCAACCCTAGTCCTGGTCAAACAATGTATACATTCTGGCACATATATGGTTACGTAACCTCTAACCTTGCTCCAGGTGCCGCTGCTTTGCACATTGCTGTGCCAGGCGGAGCTCCCAGCACAACTTGTCAAATGGATCTCTCTGTCAACAACATGCCCAACGTAGTTCTGAAACCCGACAGCGAGCATGGCAGCAATTCAAATGTAACTGTAGCGCTGGCTTGGCCACTGCACGCCATCATACACGCAGCTGCAACCCAGCTAGCATCGGCAGCAGTACAATATTTTCATCTGATTTAGGCGAGCTTACCTCAATAACCCGTACCACGCTGCCTGACCCATTTGCGCTTGATGTGCAGGCCTGCTGTTGTCATCAGCTTCATTGTGGCTGGCGTCTCCTCCCTGCTGTCAGCGCTGTGCTACAGGTAAGGGCAGCTGCTGGGTGCTGCACATGCATCAACAACGCGCAGTGGCTGAGTTCCTGCACTTGAATGCAGAGCAGCATACATTCTTAAGCTAGGCAATGCTGCAGCAGCACTATGCCGAACAGGTGTTTGCCACTGCAACATGCATACTGCATGACGACAAGCCATCAGCATGAGTGGCAGCTGCTTGCTCCTTACACCCCAAGCCAATCCCGCGCCGGCCTGCACCACTCGCGCAGGCAGCAGTCGCTAGTATCCATCACGTGTGCGCGCGCGCACTGCCTGGCTATGACCCAACCGTTGCTTTATGCTGCTGCTGCTGCTGCTGCTGCAGTGAGTTTGCGGCAGAGTTCCCGCTGGCTGGCGGCGCCTACAACTACATCTCCATGTCGCTGGGGGAGCTGCCTGCCTGGCTGGTGGTGACCACGCTCATACTGGAGTACATCCTGGCAGGGGCGGCAGTCTCCCGCGCCTTCTCAGCATGTGAGGCAACAGATCGACACATGCGATGCATGTAATCCAGATGCAGCTGCTGCAGCCGTGCTTGCAAGGAGATCAGCACAGCCATATGTGGCCATTGGGCTGTGATCGGCTTTACACAGCAGAATCAGCAGCTTTGCATGCAGCTCATTCTGGAATACATCCTGGCGGGCGCAGCAGTCTCGCTCGCCTTCTTAGCATGTGAGGCGTAAGGCAACACCACAGCAGCAAATGTGCTACATACAGTCCAGATGCAGCTGCTGCAGCTCTCATTTGCTTAAGCACACCAGCCTGCTGCCGTGCAGTCCCTGTTTCCGATGTTCACTTGGAATGCTGTGTCACTGTTGCGACCTGTCTGTGCTGCTTTGTGCAGACTTTGCCACTCTCGCCGGCAAGCCCACACACTTCTTCACCTTCCTGCCTGTTCTGGACGACGAATTCAAACACAGTGTCACTTATGTGACCTGCTTCCTGTGTTCTGCATGCTTGCTCTGCAGACTTTGCCAAACTTATCAGCAAGCCCATCCCCACTTCTTCACCATCCCCACTGACATTTTAGGTTGCTGTCTCACCTGTCTCCTGTGCTCACCGGCTATCTGCCCTGCAGACTTTGCCACGCTTATCGGCAAGCCCACCCACTTCTTCACCATCCCATATGGCAGCTATGACATTGACTTCATGGCAGGGGGGCTGGTGGTGGCCTGCTGCACGCTGCTGGTCTTTACCACAGCCGGCGGCTCCTGGTTCAACATCTGTGAGTAGTTTGTTTGTGATCACTATTCAAGCTGTTACTCATCAATGCGCGTTGATTGCTGCAAGTGTGATGTGCAAGCATGCTGCTTGTATGGTTGAAGCACTTTGCATCTTGCAGCACTCGCATGTCTATGCAACACGTGCATCTTCACCGGCCTGCCGTTGATGCTGCTGCTGCTGCTGCTGCTGCTGCTGCTGCTGCTGCTGCTGCAGGTGTGACTGGCACGCAGATCGTGCTCATCCTGATCATCCTCATCGCGGGCTTCAGCAAGGCCAGCACAGCACACCTCACGCCATTCATGCCCTTCGGGGTCAACGGCATCTTCCAGGGCGCCTCGTTTGTGTTCTTCAGCTTCATTGGCTTTGACTGCGTGTCAACACTGGCGGAGGAGGTGGGGTTTGGTAGTGTTGCTTGGTAGTGTTGTTTGCTGGGAAGGCCGGTGGTCCATGCTTTGACTGCGTTTTAACGCTGACAGAGGAGGTGGGCGGTGCTGCTGCAGCAGTGCATCAGGCACCCAGGCAGGCTCATAAGCTCAATGCACTGTGCTTGTAGCAAGGGTGGGCTTCAGCAGTAGAAGCACATCCAAAGCAGACTCGCGCATGCAAAGTAAACCTGCACATCCAAAGCATACATGTGGCAGCCATCGAGTCACATGATCACTGCGGCTGGCTCCCCAGGCTTATCCAAATGCAGCTCTGGAGGGCGCATGCGCTTATGACCAGATGACTGCCTGCTTCTGCTCAAACACACACCTTCGACTGTCCATGCCTGGCTGGTCTGGTGCAGACATGTCCATCCTGCTGCTGCCGCTGCCTGCCTCCCTGTAGGTGAAGAACCCTGCCGTGGACATGCCAGTGGGCATCGTGGGCTGCATCAGCTTTGTGACGGTGGTGTACTGCCTCATGGCGCTGTGCATCGTCATGATGGTGCCATACCACATGGTGAGCGCTGGTGTACCATATTGTACCATGGCGCACCATATTGTACCATAGTGTACCACACGGTACCATATCGTGTACCACGTTGTGATGATGGTGCCCTACCACATGGTAAGCAGACTTGCTGACAGCCTTGCGCGCAGCAGCAGCAGTAGCAACTGATGGTGTCATATCACATGGTGAGCGGTGGTGCTGACAGACAGGCACGCAGCAGCAGCAGCAGCAGCAGCAGCAGCAGCAAATTGCTGCTGCTCCTGCCTCCAGAGGGCCACAACAAAACACTGCGCTTGCGCATGTGTAGTGTTGTTTATCATGGGTTGGTGTATTACATGGTGTCACAAAAGGCCAGCTGGAAGGCAGCAGCTGCAGCGCGCAGAGAGGCGCGGCTGCAGTGCAGTGTGTGCCGAGTGCAGTGCAGTGCGGTGTGCACAGAGCAGTGAGTAAGTGCAGTGCAGTGCAGTGCAGTGTGTGCTGAGCTTGCATGGCTGTGCTCCCCGCCAGTTTCCCACTCGCCGCGCATCTGCTGCAGCAACTTGCAACAAGCAAGATGATATATATGTGTCTCAGTTGTGTAAATGAAGCAGCATCTCATGTGCTGTCGCTGCTGCCGCTGTTGCTGCCGCTGCAGATCGATCCCAGGGCGTCTTTTGCAACAGCCTTCACACAAGTCGGCCTGCCCTGGGGCCAGTACCTGGTGGGCCTAGGTGCCGTGCTGGGCATTGTCACCGGCGTGCTGGTCACATTCATGGGTGTTGCGCGCATCATCACCAGCACTGCGCGCACCCACCTGCTGTTTGGCTTCCTGGGGCGCATCAACTCCAGGACGGGCACCCCGGTGTGGTCCACACTTTTTGCGATGGTTGCGGCGCTGCCACTGGCAGTGCTGTCCTCGCTGGACGTGCTCATTGACATGTGAGTGAGCCAAGTTGAATTACCGGTAGTTGCCTGCAGCATACATGTGCTGCTGTATGCAAAGGTGTGTGCTGTGTCTCCTCGTGCGATCACCCATGTGGCACCGCGTTTGCCCGGTCACTTCAGCATCGTAGCTCTCCTTGCAAACAAAACCAACATGTGTTGTGTGCTTGTGGCCAATGGCGTTGATGCTATGGCTTGATGGGTAACATGATGATGATGTGTTGTGTGCTTTTTTCTGGCCTTGCAGGGTGAGTGCTGGCACGCTGATGGTGTTTGGCGTGGTGGCCATTGCGCTGATCTGGAAGGTGAGCACGGGGGCAGCCAACCAGCACACACGCCGGCACACAGCATGCCAAGGCTGCACAGCACAGCAGCGTGCACAGCACAACACGCAGCTGGGGCGGTCAGCGTGAGCTACACAGCCGTGCCTGCATTGGCAGCCCACTAGGAGCGCTGGGGGACATTGGGCGGGGGGGGGCTCCTGGTCCAGCAATGCTTGAAGGTGCGAAGATTTGCATTGTCCATGCTAGACTGTCCATCTTTACGGTTGCAGCAGCAACGCACTGCTGGTGCTGCCTGCTGCATCTGCTGCATCTGCTGCATCTGCTGCATGCAACTCCTATCGCACCACCATCAGCAGCATCATGCCTGATCAATCATCTCCCTGACTTACGTGCCTTGCTGTGCTGGCTGTGTGTACTGCTGCTGCTGCTGCTGCAGCGCGTGTACAACCGGGAGATGCCTTTCAAGACGCAGATGCTGCCATTCTCCCTCATGATGGTCATGGCCCTCGCCAGCATTGGTGAGCTGCTCATGCTCCTTCACCCACACCTGCACCCACACCTGCAACTGCACATACACATACTCGAGATCAGAAATCCTCCTTGTGCTCAGACGCCAGCAGCAACAGTGCATTGCACCTGCAGCACCCAACCTCTCACCATCACCCGCCAGCAGCACACGCGTCGTTCTGACAGCTGTCTTTACCCCTGCCGCCGCTGCTGCTGCTGTGTCCCTTCCCTGCAGCCTTTGCCTGTGTGTGTGGCCTGCTGACTGGCACCGGCCGCATTGTCGGCCTGTCAGTCACAGCCGGCATCCTGCTGATCTGCTGCATCATCATGCACCTCTCCTGCCATCAGTACAGCCGGCCCAGCTACAGGGCCCCCTTCTTCCCATACCTCCCGGTCGTCTCTCTGCTTTTGAACTCCTTCCTGATGTCGTCCCTGCCAGCCAACGCCTACATGCAGCTGGCCATCTTCTTCGGCGTCGTCACAGCATTCTACGTGTTCTATTCCATCCATTCGGCGTCCACTTTCGACAAGAAGTCGCAGCGGGGCATGATTGGGTCTCAGATGGTTGGCTCCCGCATGGGTTCCGCAATGCGGGGACCGTCTGTGTTGCTGGCGTACAAGGCTCCATCCCACACAGCACCCATGCAGGGCCGCTGGAATGGAGGCGTGGTGCTGCTGCCGGAGGATGATGAGGAGTGAGCTGCATTCTCAGCAGCTGTTCACACTGTGTTTTCCAGCAGCTGTTCACAGTGTGTTTTCCAGCAGCTGTTCACACTGTGTTTTCCAGCAGCTGCTCAAACTTTCAGGAGCTGGTTGCACGCTTCTTATCTTGGAGCTTGGCTGTGATACATGCTGCAGCAGGCATGTGGTGGAGCCTGGCGGCTGTGTGCTTCAGCCACAACGGCCTCTGGTGCATGCACGCGCGCTTGTGCTAACTAAGGCCGTGATGCACCCTGTGATGGCACATTGAGCAGCTGATGCACCCTGTGATGACAGCATGATGCTGCTGCCTGAGGTCCTCCGGTGCCAAGCAACCGCCTAACAAACAGAGCGAGACTTTGCTTCGAATGCTTGAACAAATGTGTAAATGGGCGGTGTTGTACAGCTGATTGGGTTGATTTGTTGTTGCTCATGAATTTGTGTCAATGCTCAGGAATTTGTGTACTACATAGTGCATGGACATGCTGGGTGGAGGGTTGAGGTCCATGTGGTCTAGAACAGAGTCTGAACAGCAGGGTCATGGTGCTTGCATGTGGGAAGCATGCATGCTGAAAGCTGGAACACCCTCGCTGAACACCTGGCATCTATGCTGCATCACAGGAACAACACGTTGTGCACATGTGCCATGCTTACAGTTTGCATATCAGTAGATTCACTTATTCTGGGGTGAGCTGGAGGTCGCGTTTATGCAGGTTTCATGGTGGTGGTGACATCTCTGTTTTGCTGGCGCTGCATGGCAGTGCACAGTGGTCTGCTACAGCGATGTGCAGTGCTGCTACAAGGCGATGCTGCATAGAACGCAGCTGTGGGTGGGTTGCCTGGAATCGACAGCTTGTACGCATGTTATGTGTGCATTGGGTGTGCGTGTCTAGACAGTTCTCAGCACAAACCGCATAAGGACTTCAGTGGCATGGGTTCGAGCCATGATGTGTATAATGCTGTTTAGGGCGGTGCTCCGCATTGCGTTGGCATCTGTCAAAGCTTTGAGGATATGCCCTTGTGCACTAAGCTCCACAACACCTGCTGGGCCAATGTAAATGGCAGCTGGGTGCTCAAAAACCAGAACACTGTGCTGTCGCTGATGCAACTGCCCTTGTCAAGTTGGCGCTGCGGAAGCAAACAGGCAGCTGTGAGGATCATGCAGCATGGCAGACTATGGGCTGAAAGCCAAAAGCTGTTTCTGGGATGGTGCGGCTGCTGCAGCTTTGCTACTGATGGTTGTAACATGATGACGATGCTGCTTGTGTTGCTGTTGCATAGGTGCGCGCCTGCCAGGCTACTTGTCTCTTGCTAGCTTGGGTTGACCAGTAATTGTAGGCCACAGTTAGGCTTCTGTGTGCAGTGAGAATCAGCTGCTGCGGTCATAGACTATGCATGCAGCCTGCATAGAAGTTGTCACGTCACTGGCACGGTTGGTTCAGTTTCAAGCCTCCTGTTGTTGTGCTGTTATGCGCATTGTGCAGCGACGCTTGACAATTGCACACTTTGTATACATGTGAGGAGTGTACAACAAGTAAGCATAAACCTGCTGCCGCTGCTGGCACTGCTGAGCCTGTGTTTACCAGCAGCCAGCTTGGCCGCTGCAGCTTGATGCGGGTTGCTTAGTTTTTTGTGGCGCCACTGCATGTAAGGACGCCGGGCTGCAGAGGCAGTGATGCATCTGCTCAGCTACCCTTGGAAATCCGGATACTATGCATGCTGATGCGATGCAAACAGCAAAGCCATTGTCTTTACTACTGGTGCCTCTAGCTGTTTGAGGCCAAGCACTGCCAGGTGGAGCCCTTGGTACTATTGTAAGGTCACGGCGGCTGTTTATTGCAGCATGCATCTCTGATACCAAACAGAAGTGATGCCAGATTACAGTACTACACAGTCATGTTGTAAGGATCAAAGACAAGGCTGTCTTCCATAACGTCTGCCCAGAACTTGCCAAGTTCAGTGACAGCCCAAAAGCAGACGACGCCTCCTAGGAAGCCTGCTACAGCAGCTACCAACTAGCTGTATGTAGCACCATACGACGTCACATGCCTGCGCTCCAGGTTGTTGGCCACCGGCGTGCCTTGCATTGCAGGTAGGCACCATGATACAGCTTGTGTAAAGGTGCCGCTAACGACTAGTAACCCATATCAGTACTGGCTCGACTGAACCAGTGGTCAGCCCACCACAATGCTTTATCACCCGCACAAAGTTCAAACACATCAGATTTCCTCAGCTCATTCTGACAGATAAGGTACTCGCGGTCACCAGAGGCAGTGCTGCAAGTACTCAGGCCAGGATCCTTCTCCTTGCAGCAGCCCCCAACCTCATCTCGCAAACGCATCAGCTGCTGCAACATTGTGATGGGAAAAAAGAAATACAGGCATGCCATACGGGCCATTCCCATGCACCAGCAGTGTCATCCGACTGCTGCATGTTGCTGCAAGCCGCGGAATATGTGAATCGGTTGTTGTGTTGCTTGCGCAGCAACTGGCCTCAGCCTCGGAGTATGCCAACACTGCATTGCTGCAGGCGGCCAAGCTGACCAAAACGCACCCTAAACCCACAATTGCAGGTGGAAAAGAAGGAGCTCGCTTCCAAGAGGGCAAGAACTGCTACGCATTCTGCAACCCTTGCTCGCCACACGCTGCCAGCAGCTAGCAGCTGGCAGCAACAGCGATGCCTCAATCGACACAAAAAAATACCAACCACTCACGCTGCACAGTGCTTCCACGCTGCGAAGAACGCCCCACTCTGGTATCTAAGTCATTCAGTAAGAGCAGCTGCCACCATGTCTGCGTGTCAGCTGTACATAGCACTACCGTCTGCGCCGCACGCCGCTGCACGCAGTCCAATCCCACCTCCACAACCTGAGGGCCCCATGACCGCCATTCACATCCCGTCCCTGAATCCAGCACATGCCGACAAAGCCGCATGTCGTAACACTCTTGTTGCACAGAAAGCCGTGGCACAACAGAACATGCCGTAAGGCATGCATGCCAGCGCACGACCTTAGAAGCCGCCAGTGCCGCCAGCCTGGCGCTGGAAGTAGAACTTCATGCGCTCCTTGATGCCCGACTTGGGCGCGGGCGTGGTGGGGCTGTAGCAGAAGCTGTCGCTGCTGCCGCACAGCTCCAGCTCCGTCTCTGGAGGCAGCACCACCTTGAGCGCAAGCCCCGGGCGCTGCATGCCGCCTGCAGCTGCTGTGCCGCTGAGGCTGGAGCGGCTGACGGCTGTTGGGCTGCCCACAGCGCCAACTGCTGCAGCTGATGAGCCCGATGGGTTCAGCGGGGACAGCTGGGAAGGTGTAGTGAAGCTGGCGCGGGATGGTGTCACAGTAGTGGCCCCTGCTTTGCATTGCAGCAGGCAGTAGGCGCCATGTAAGCAATTAAAATGTGACATATAGAAGCTGTCAACACATCAAATGAGTATATGTCACCTCTACTTCCACCCCATCACTGCTCAACTTTCGCAGTTTCAGCGTCAGCGCACACGCTGCAGTAGCAGCAGGTTGCGGCACTCACCAGATTCGCCCAGGCCGCTGAGGCGCTTGCCATCGCCAATGACCGCCTGAATATCCCTCAGGCGCTCCGCAGCTGCTGCCGACGCTGGACTCAGCAGGCCACAGCTGCCTGGGCTGCTGCCGCTGCTGCTCACAATGAACAGCCCAGAGGGGCGGATCGCACCACTAAGACTGCTCTTGCCGTTGCTGCTGCTGCTGCTGCTGAGAGAAGAGGCATCCCTGTCGCCCAGTGCTCCTAGGTGCAGGTGCTGCAGCTGTCGCTGCGCGCCAGTGGGTGTGGCAGGGAACGCAGCTGGCAGTGACGGCACACCAGACGCATTTGGCAGGCCACCTGCTGGCAGTGGCGCCAGCGAGGCTGCCTCCTCCCTGTCTGCTGCAGAGCTGTTCTTGCCGCGTGCGCTGCTGCCTGTTGCCAAGCTCATGGTGCGCTTGAACTCCTTGGCGTACGCCTGCGCAATGTCCAGCGGCAGTGGCTGCAGCAGCATCTCCTTGCTGGGCCTGTGCTGCTCGCTCATGGTGCGCTGCAGGTTGGTGACAATCCTGCAAGCATCATTGTGAGCAGAACATTGTGTGCAGACAGCAGGGCAGCCGGACAAAGACTGTGTCCTCCGCGACTGCCAGTGGTGATGTCTGCCATGCTGTAGCAATAGGACCAACAGAGCAGCACACGCAAAGAACAAGAAGCCTCAGGTAATGCTCTCCTGCATGGCATGCCAGATGCAGCTGTGTTCCAGTTCACCAATGGCTTCTGCCTTGTGCCTGCTGGGCTCTCCACTCACCATGGGTGCTCCAGCAGTGCTGTTGCTGTGGGCCGGACCTCTGGGCTTTTCACCAGTGCTGCCTTGACAAACTCAGTCCACTGAGGCGTGCGGTTGGGCGGGAACTTGATCGCATCACTGTACATGATCAGTGCTGCTGTCTGCGCCTCATCCTCAACCTCGAAAGGCGGCCTGCAGTGCAACAACAGCATGACGCCAGCAGCATCAGAGCTACACACCATAACATGACAACAACAGCAAGCTGTACCACAAGCTCTTGGTGTCTGGTCGGTGCTCTACGTCGCACTACATCATGACAAAGGCATGGGCTGCTGCTAACCGTGTTGCTCCTCTCCCCTGCCGCACCTGCCGCACACCAGCTCATATGCCAGCACGCCTGCTGCCCAGACGTCCACAGGTGGCCCATAAGGCTTCACACCACGAGCCGCCAGTGTGGCCACATCCACAGACTTGCCCTCTTGGAAGGGCACAGAGGGATTTTTCAGCACCTGCAGGCAAACAGGCAGGTGTGAGAGTGGAAACCGAAAGACCATAATGGGCCAGCTTGTACACGTGTTCCTCCCAGCGCTGTACACGCATGCATGCCAGCACCTTGCACAGAGCGACAAGACGCAAAGCTGCTTCGGCGTAATGAATCATATGAGCGCAACGCTGCTGCGCCGCCTCACCTCTGGCGCCATGTAGTCCAGCGTGCCGCTCCTGCTGAAGGGCACCTCTTCGTCAAACTTAATGGCCAGCCCAAAGTCGCCCAGCCGGAACTTGCCCAGGCCTGTGAGGAAGATGTTCTCGGGCTTGATGTCCCTGTGCAGCAGCTTTAGCGAGTGCATCTTCTGCAGGATGCGCAGCAGCGGCGTGATCACCTGCAGGACAACAGCAGCAGCACCACAATTGCAGCTTGCAGGAAAGGTGCAGCTGTGGCTCTGTTCTCCTGCGGGCTCTGCAAGACCAACTCATTGTGACAGCTGGCGCACGGCTTGCCGCATGCTGCTCCAGAAGCCAAAAGTGCTTGCTCCTCTCCTCTCCTGCAAGTGCTCCTAGTCAGTCAAAGCCATCCGTCCCTGGGGCCAGCTATAAGCACAGCAATCGCAGCGCACCTCCACGCACACCCACTGCTCGTCCAGCAGGCCGCCGTGCATGAGCATGGTCTTGAACAGGTCTCCGCCCTCGCAGTACTCCATGATGATGTACACACACTGGCTGTCCTCAAAGCTGGAGTAGAACTCAGCTACATACGGCCCATTGAGCGCACGCATGGCCTGCAGCTCGCGGTTGAGCTTGTGGAAGTGCTTCGGGTGCATCTTCTGCTTGTAGTAGGCCTTGATGATGACCTTGAGGTTGCTGGCAATGCACACTGCCTTGAAGACTGTGGCAACACTACACAGCAGGGACGGCAGTGTGTGGCGTACAGTGTGCGCACATGCAGGTGTCGCGTGTCAGTAGGTGTGCACTAGGTGTGTGCAGTGAGTGTGCAAGTGCAAGTGTGTGGCCGCCTGGCAGGACGATGCTTGTCCTGCAAGCACTTCTGCTTGTTTGCATGCTCTTGCAACAAGTTCAGACGAGCCACTCTGTATCTGTCTGCATGGTGCATGCCCAGGCAGTGCATTTGCTGCCAGGAGGCATACGCGCTACATCTGCTCTTACTGCATCGCTGCAACTGCTTGCAGGAAGCTGCAGGCAGTGCTGACAACAGTCGTGCTGGGCTCACCTTCCCCTGTAAAGCTCAACCCTTTGGTTGAACTGACCAATGTTGTCATACTTTATGCGTGCTGTTGGCTGCTGGCGCGCCTGCGCTGCTGCCGCTGCTGACAGGCGTTCACTGTGCTCAAGCTGCTGTTTCCGCTCACTAGCAAATGAGAATGACTTGGCGGACTGCTGCGTCTGCAGGTAGCAGTTGCTGTCATTGTTTAGCACCGGATCATCTGGCACGCTGCACTTCCTGCAATGAGGTGAAGGCACGGAGGCAAGAATCCCACGCCATCAGCTGGGTGTACAGGTGCTGCAAAGCAGCTCATGCAAGGGGAAGTGAGGTGTAACAGGATTCAGGCTGAAAATTTCACAACTGGAAAAGGCAGCCGATCTCCGTTATGCATGTCTTGTCATGTATGATGGAGCTCATGGCACAAAGCAGCAGCCAAGTACTCACTCTGCTGTGCTCAAAGACTGCTGGGGGCGCAACGCTGGCAGGGCCCATTCACTCTGTGCACTGCGGCCTACTTCAAATCCCTGCACATCAAAGTCCTTGCTGCCTGCTGTCTTCAGCTTCTTTTCAAACAGCTCCTTGAGGAACCCCATGCTGCTGGGTGCTCAGCCGAGAGTTGCTGTGCGTGTGTGGTGATGCAAACTGACAGTGCAGCAAGCCTGCACTTGCTGCTCCGCTGAACAATCAGAGCCTCCAGTAGTTGATGCCTGCATCCAGGATAAGCGGCACGTACAGGAGGCACCACAGCTCATCGTACTGGGATGTGACACATTGTTAAGAGACTGGAAGCAGCAGTAGGTGCCAGCCTAGAACAGCAACGCCAAATGCGGCTTCATGATCCATAGACCAATTCACGTCGTCTAGGCAGCGATATCTACACAAAGCAACCCTCTCATACCTCAGCTGCTGCTCATGACAGGCCCAGTACAGCATGCACTGCTTGGCTACGTGATTGGTGCGCGGGCATCAACGCCCAGCACTGCGGATGCTTCAGCGCGTTTACTTCCAGCTTCAACTACAGTGCTGGCCTTTCTACGTAGTTCTGTGCTTCCCAGAGGTCTCCTTGCCCGCGTAAAACAAATTAGACAGACCGTGACGCACATCTACCAACGTTGACGATTTACAAAACACACATCAATGTTGCTGATTTGTGCTGGTCCTGTGCGTGCGACCCACAAGAAGGCGAAACCCTAGCTGCTGCTGACAGGATGCCAACTGTTCGTAAAGGAGGAAGGTCCCTTTCAAGACCAAAAACCGTGCGTAACAGGATTTTGTGTTTATATGGTGACTGCGCTTGGTTTATGACATGGAAACGAACTCCGGCTCCGCCTCCTCCTCCCTTTTGGACTCCAGAGGTCCCAGCTTCCTCTCAAGAACTTGTGCACCGTGTGTGTGGCTGGCCAGGCCATGAAACGTGAAGTATAGTTTCATTGAACTTTCTTCTACTGCTGCGCAACTGCAAAGGATCGTCACACAACTGCCATCACAGATGATGGACAGTGAAACTTGCTGGCTGCAGTGCAGCACTGGCGGTCGGCACTCAGCTGAGTGTTGCATCATGTCTTCCAGGCCGACTATCTGTAGCGTAGGCACTTCTGGAGTGGTTGCTTTCAGCCAGTACAGACCTTTGCACTGAGTGCTCTCAACAACACTATCACCGCTACTGGAATTATCAGAAGGACCAACCCAGCACACACGGACACCCACGCCCCAGCCCATTTGCCCCATGCCAGCAAGTTCAATCACCACCAACGAGGCTCAGTCTCTATAAGAAACACGGGTCGCCCTGCATGTCTGGGGAACCAGCGACAGGCTTGCGGGGAAAGAGGGCAACTCAAACTACGTCAAAGCAGGACAGATATATCTTTGACACTACTGCGTCAAAGCACATGTGCATGGCAGCTCACAACGCATTGAATTCTGGTGCGACCTGCCAGTGTGTTCAAGTGTAAACTGAAGGTTGTGCACCAGTAAGACCCACCAGCTGCGCCATCGTAGCGTATGGTAGCCTGACTGTGCGACCCCACTGCCAGTCGCAGTGCGACAAGCACACCGTGAGACCGTCTCATGGCAGGCTGCATGTAATGACACCGTCAGCCGGCAGCACCCACGCTTCATCAGCGTGATGCTGCGCACTCAAACTCTGCTGCTGACTGCAAGAAAATTTCAGGATCTCACCATTGCAGTACTCATGAACCTGTACCCTGTATATGAATGCCCAATACGCAGTTGATCACCCTCCTTCTACTAGCCATGGGTGTTTCTCAGCGGACAGCCAAGCTGCGCGGCACACCTCTGTTGGTGAGATTCACAATGCTTGCAGATGAAGCATCTGCACAAGGGTTCAAAATGGTAAGCACATCTGGCACAATACACAATCACACAAATCCAAGCATGGCACAGGCAGGTAAAGCATTGCAGGACGTAGCAGTGGAATCCAATTACGGCTGCATTGCAGTTGATATGCACAATGTGGTGCAGCTGGAAGCACCCAATGAATTGCAAAAGCAGCAGCAGCAGCAAGTACAAAGCACACAAGAAATAAGAATAGAGCAGCACCCACAGAATCATTATCCTAACTGGAAACCTGCTGTGTCAGGACTGCAAAATCCACACAGCAACGCCAATGGTAAACTGCAGCTTTGTATGCTGGACAGCAGGCTCCCAGCAGTCAGCCACTACTTCCACATTCAAAATGCGGTAAGAGATGGAGTTCATGGTAATTATTCAATATGATCATCAGCCCAATTTTGCTACCAGGCTGTTGGCGGCTACTCGCGCTGTCTATGACGCTGCAACAAACTCATCCTTGTACCAAGGTGTGAGGCCCAGTGAGTTGATCATGAAGCCAAGCTTGTTCCAGTCCAGCTGCTTCCAGTTGTCCCAAACAATGCCGCCAGTGTCGTGGCTGTTTTCATTGTAGCACCACCACAGCCAGCCTGCCATGGACTGCGAGTTGTAGGAGCGCGCACCGCCCTGTTCACATTTGCACATTAGCAGCAGATCCAAATAGCGGACACGCGTCACGTTGAAGCGGTACCAGGTGCCCGGTTTTGTGTTGCTGAAGAGAAAAACACGCAGCATGGGTGAATGGCAGCTGGGTGCTGGTGTAATGGCTCGAGCTGCTGCAGATATGTAGATGTCAGCAAGCAGTATCACGTGCAGCTTCAGTCACATTTGCGGCACGGTTGCCACTCACCCGTGCGTTGATGAAGTCAGCAAAATCTGCCATCCACTGTTTGTCACTCCAATCCGACAGGAAGGATCCGGTCTCGCCGATCACAACAGGGAAGACTGTGCATTTGCCATCATTGCAGTAGCCTTGTGTCTGCAGGTAGCCAAATGCAATCGAGCTCTGCTGCCACAGGGAGTCGCCCAGAAAGCTGGCCTTGGTGACTGAGGGTGGGTAAACATGGGGCGACATGACGACCTGGGCATGGCATGAGGAGTGAGGTGTACGTGATGTAACAACAAACACAAATAATATAGGCGGCTAGAGCGTTTTTGGGTTCAACTTTTGCTGGAAAAACGTGTAATTGATTGAGAGCAGTGCTTTGAATGTAGCACAACAACAGCAACAGCATTTAGACGTTGATGTTGATGCAGAGAGCACTCCTTAGTCCCCTGCATCATGCTATACCTGCAGAGCACAGGCTGCGCAGACCCACCTTGTTGACGTAGGGCTTGGAGACCAGCTGTCTGAAGAAGTAGTTGGCATCTGAAATACCATACTTTCTGATGATATTTGTGTCGGTGATGAAGCCGTTGCCCCTGCAAACCAAACGCACGCTTGTACTTGCAGGGGCTAATGCACATATGCAACTGCTGTTGATACAGTTGACTGTACAGGCTGTGCGGTGTTTTCTGAAGGTTTGGCAGCTGACAGAGAACAGCCAATAACTTGCTGTAACGATACTCTAAAGCAAAGCTTACCAGTTGAGACCAAAGTTGTTCTGTCCTGTGCCTGCACACAACAGGCGGGGCAGTTGCAAAAAGGCATGACATCAGAATACAGACAGATGCTGCGGAACAGCATGCAAGGTATGTCTCACCCATTGATATGCTACTAATCTTCACTGCAAATGATTCACGCTTGTGAGTCTGCTGCTGTTGCTGCTGCTACTGCTGTATGCAATAAGGCTGGCATTGCTGTGCGCACCTTCCAGAATGTACAGCAGCCCTTCTGGCACCATGGAATGTAGAGCATCGAGGGTTTCCAGGTACAGTTCACGAGCGCCTGGATGCCCTGAAGAAGGCTCCCACTTGATGCCCATGGAATCTGGCTCATTCATAACATCAATGAAGACTCTGCAAACAGTAGAACAGTAAAGTATTGCCTGCCAGGCAATGCCATGCATGGAGAAGTGGCCCAAGAGTACTAGGATGCATGTATCTGGTTGGTTAGACTGTAGCACATGTCTGCTTGGTTTGTGACCATGCTCAACAGAGCCCTAATGTACAGTTCCATGCCTTTGCAGCATCACCCACCTGCCCTTGATGTCTTCCTCCCAGTTGTTCACAGACTTCACCCTGCTGACAAGGCTTCTCCATTTGCACACAAACTCTTTGACATTGTACGCTTGCGGCTCTGTGCCCTGCAAAACATACGCATCCAGCCAAAGTGTTACATTGATGTAGGCATTTGCGTACGGCATTGCTCTGCCAGTCGTGAACAGCCAAGGCAGGTCCCATTGACAGTTGGCAGGAAATTGATGCCAGGTTCTGCCAAGCCTCACCATGGGCTGGTAGTCCAGCATGACGTACATCCCTTGGCTGACGATGGTCTGAATAGTGTACATCAGCCTTGCATAGGTGCTGGAGGATGGCAGGTAGCTGTACTCATGCGCAGGGTGCGATAGTTGACAACGGGAGGATGGATACTGGCAGGTGTAAGTACATTTGCCATGTTGCAATTGCGCACATTGTGAGAGAATGCTGCTGCTGCTGTCGCGGCTGCTGCTCATTGGTTTGCTTGCAGCTGCTGCATGCAGTTTTGGGTGATGGCGCTCAGACCGCACCGGCCGCCTTCACATTGCTCACTTGTTGCAGTAGCCGCTGTTGCGCTGGATTGCTGCATTGTTTTGTGGCAACTGCTTCTTCGTCCACATGCCCGGCGCCATCAGGCGGCGGCGCTTGTCCTCTGTGCTCATGTCCCAGCACTTGACAGTCTGCAGGCGCCATTGCAATCAGCATGCCTGTCAGCTTACAGGAGCCTCACACAGACTGTAACCCACTTTCCTGCAAACATTCAAAAATGCATGCCTGCACACAAGCGTGTATACCACGTGATCCACCCACAGCTGCACTTACGTAGTCTTTTGGGTACTGCTCGTCAAGGTCGCGGTAGCGGAAAGGCAAGCGGATGATGTTGAAGCCCAGCATCCTGCAAAGGGGTGCCATGGCAGCAGTCATACACATGCCAGGTCAGCATACCAAGGGTGGCTAAACCAGGCTCACTGTCATTTACACATGGAAAACATACAATTGGGTCAAGCAGCCCCATGACACTATCATGTGGCGCACTATGCATGCGGTTTCCCTTTTTGACAGGTCCTCGTTGAAATTTGTGCTTGTATGCTGTCGCAGCATGGCAGACAGCATGTGCTGAACTGCAGAAGACAAAGTCTTATGGCAGCCGTGAGTTACTACGGCAACCAAGATATGCACACTTGCCTGAGCTGGTAGACGATGGTTGCAAAATCTGTTTGGGCATCTGCACCGCCGTAGTTCAAGCCGTCCACCATCTGGCGTGCCTGCAGGAACAGAAGACACAGCTCAACAGATAACATGACCACTGGTGTTCAAGCTGTACAAATAAGGCAGCATGAAAAGCACTTGTACAAGCTGGGCCATGACAGGTGACAACTGCTGTAGTTTGTGCCGTGCAATATACTCACTACATTGTAGCCAAACCAGTTAATGCCCCTGAGCTGTACTTGCTCATCAGTCCCAGCAGCCACGATCTGACTGCCACGGATCTCCAGGGGCTTTGGGGGGTTGCCTCGTGGAGGAGCTGCAGCAATCAACAAAAAGATAGGGCCTTGTAAGTGCCTACTTGTTCGTGTGCACGACACATGCTGCAACTTAACACCGTCAACAGCAATGACAGCAGTGCTGATGGTGTTGTTGCTGGCGCTCACACAAGCACTGTCGCCAAGCAGTACCCAGCTACCTGGTGCCTGATTGCCAGTGGGCTCGCAGCGTGACCATTCATCTGTCTTGTATACACATATGTCACCAGGTGTGGAGCAGCACTTGCGGTCACCACATGAGTCCCATGTGCCAGCATATGTTTCGCAGGTGTGCGACTCTGTGTAGCGGTCCAAGGGCTCACAGCGCCACCAGTTGTCGTTTTGGCGTGTGCAGACATCCCCGCTGTTGCAGCAATGACCTTTCCAAGGGACGTTGCAATTGGAGGTGCTGCCAGGGCAGTTATGTTTGCCACCGCACGCACCCCACGTCTCAATCTTGTTCCAACATGCTGCAGCAGCAGTAGCAGCATAGGAGCAGCATGACAGCAGCATTAGCATCAGCAGGATTGCAGAAACAGCAGCGCAGGAGATGCAAATGCAATCTCATATTTCAGCACATGTACACAGTCGGCACTGCATAAGCTGCATCTCACCATTGTCCCTGGGTTCGCAGCGCCACCACTGGGGGTTCTGCCTCACACAGACATCACCCTTCTTGCACTGAACGTCTGGCCATTGGTGGTCGCAATTGGACGTTCCTGCAGGCGCGACATTCAAATGCATCTTTGCAACATCAGCATGCCAGTTGGGCAGCAACATGTGGTGGCAACAAGTGCGTATGCAACCAAGCAGCCTGGCCATGTTCTGATAAGAAAGCCACCCCGCTCACCACAAGGGCAGAACTGTGAGCCCCCACAGTTGCTCCAGGACTCTGCTGTCCAGCCTGCGTTGCACAACAATTGCCAAGCGTCAGAGATGCAGGGGTGAGAAGCGTGACAGCTGCCACATCGGTCTATGGCTGCTTGGCAGTACAGCAGTAGCGCTACTGTAGCACGAAGGGCCCTCTGCAACCTCTGCTTTGTTGAACCCGCCCTTACTTTGCCCAAGCACGCCTGTTGCGCCTAATATGGCATACAGAAGCAAGACTCCCAGCAAGGACCTGCACAGGGCGTGGATAATGCCATCGCCGAGACTCAAAACGCGTGAGCCTGCATTCACGAGCGCGCTAGCTGCTGCGCCTGGCAGCACACAAAACTTACTTTGACAACATTATAGCTTAGTTGTGCTGCGTGTGGGGGCAAAACAATGCAGAACACCCTTCACTGCTCCAGTCAGGCTAGCCACGGTCAACTGCTGTAGCAGTAGCGGTTGCTACGCGTCCCAGTAGCGATCGTTGAAAACGCTTTTGACAATTTACATAACTCTATTGCTGAGCTAAAACGCTCCTTGACCATTTTGTATCCAGAGCTCAGCTTGTTGCTTTGTCAAAACCTCCACTGGAACCCTGCATGCCCCATTTCTGCCCACTTCCATGTACTGGTTAATTGCTGCAGGAGTTGCGATGTAGCCGTCCTCTGTAACGATCCACTCGTTGTTCGTGCTGTAATGTAGCATTATGCTTACCAAAACGCTGGTGCTGTGCCCAAGGGCCGCTGCCGGCAAGGTTGCTGTGAACTGTTTGCACTTCCCAGAACCTGTAGCTGTGATTGCATACTGCCAATAGTAACGCCTCAAGCCTGGTATCTTCTAAAAAAATGAGTAGACGTGTGCTAATAATTCTCAGAAACTGACACATCATGATTACAAGCAGCCGGCTTTCTGTCATGAGCCACAGTATTTGCCCTGCAGTGGCACGTGTCGCTGTGCACAAGGCCACGGATCGACGACAAACTGTCAACTGTCGCCACGACAGGCTTAGCTACAGGCAGCTGGGAGTCGGTAACTGGTGTGGCTGGGCACTGTTGCAGCTTGGCCACTAACTGGCTGGCCTCACATCAGTGCTCTGGACAGCATGCTGTTCGGCACAGCACACGTCCTATGCACAAGCACTGCTCCATTGCGCTGCTGTCCCAGTATATAAGGATTACAACGTGCAAGCAGGTCAATCAATGCAAGCGCATGCAAGATAATGCGTACTCACATAGCAAGAAGGGGGCCCCCCGGACCAGCATGGCGCCATGGCGCCGGCTACTTCAACTTCAATGGTGTGGTGCTGCTGCTCCTCCTACTTCCCCCTCCCAGGATAAGCATTGTGTCTTGAATGCAGCAGCGTGCCTTGAGATGAACAATCATTCATGCAGCTGGCAAGAGGGCTATCCAGCAAGTCCTGGCAGCACTTACTGAACGTCCTCGTCGTCCAGTCAGCTGTCTCAAAGGCATCGCACCAATAAGAACTACAAGTTGCAGGCACAGGCAGGCCTAGCTATGCTGCACACAGCTGTCTGCAGCAATTGAATGTGCAAACCCACCGTACGTATGATAATGAAAAGTTCCTAGACGCAGGACTATGGCGACAAGTATGGTACAGGTGTCACGCTGCAGGATGGAATGCGCTAATGCCTCAGAAAGGCATACTCTTGTCATCACTAAAGCAACAATTTGCTGTCCTGCAAAGGTTTCAAAGCAGGACAACATCATTCTTGACAGATCCTGTCAGGCCAAGTCCACAGCACCAAATAGCAGGCTATTCCATCTGGATCTGCAACAGCAAGTATGCCACTATACACTAAGCCCCACTCCTACATTATACGCTCCAAAAAACATCTCGGCATTTCACTGCAGCATGCTGTGCGATCAGTGGCTGCCGCCGTCTGCCACCGTCTGCCGCAACGTATGGCACAACGCGGAGCACAACTGCAGCAGCTGTGCAATCGGCCACACGCTAGCTGGTGACCACCACAGCCATGCACCCAATGCAGCGCAGCACTAGCTGTCGCTCGGCTGCCGCTCAGCTGCTGCCTTGAATGGACTTTCTATTCTTGGTGACGTCCCCGTCCCTGACCCAACACCTGGCGCACCCTGGCTGCTGCTGGCGACTGCCCTTGGTGCCACAGCAGGCACCACTGGGTGTGCGTGTGCTGATGCAGAAGCCTGGATGTTTGTGCTGCCTACACTCTCCAAGGCCATGCCCTGCTCCACGTCTCCTAGCGGCGCGTTGTTGTTGTTGCCAGTGCGTGGGCTGGTGCCTTGCAGGACAGCTGCAGCTACAGCAGCAGCCTTAGGGCTCACACCCTGCACTGTGCCGTCTGAGCCGCTGCCATGCCGCTCAATTACGCTGCCTATCCCCGTGAGGGACAGCCGCACCAGCTGGTCAGCTGCAGCTGCAGTGATGGCGGGCTGCCGGCTGCGCAGTGCTGCAGAGTGCAGCATCTGGCGCACAGTGAGCTGGCGGGGGCCCACATCACGAGATATGGCCTGCAGGAAAGCAGCAACAAATATAAGTTGAACAATGCTTGCTGCTGGTGTGAAGGATGTGCCTGAGCTACAGTCGGCTTGTGTGCGCATCCTAAGCAACACGCACTACACTTGCATGCACAGCAGGTTGAATGCTGGCCAACATCTCGTCATCACGCTGCGTGCACATACCCCAGAGCTTTAGCAGCACTTGCCAATGCACGAGCACATGCTGTTGCACCGCCACCCACCTCCTGCAAGTCCATCACTGCATCGCACAGCCCCTCATCCTTGGCCTGCTGCCCGTGCCCTTCCATGACCAGCGTCACCAGCTTCTCAATGGCATCAAAGTACTCGTTGATCTTTGTGTGGTCGTCCGCCATTCGCAGGTCCTGCAGGACTGCAATAGGGTCCAGGTGCTCAGGCCTGCAGAACCGGTAAGCAACACAGGAACAACCTGTCATAGTTGAACGATTTGTCGGTAATTACCGCACATTGGCTGGACATCGCTTCACACCATGCCAACTTTCGGTGCTTGCTGACGACATGCGCACGTATGACAAACATGGATCTTGGCTCGGGCAGGCTGATGGGTTGTGCTGTCACTCAGCTGTGCCATGCTATGCTCTGCCGACAAGACTACAGCATGCAGCATCTGCTCAACTGCTGCCGTGCTCTACGTACCCATACCCAAGGCCCGGAGGGTGCTGCTGCTGCGTCATCATCGTCCCAAGGGATTGCTGCTTGGTGAGGGCTCTGCTCATGCTGCGAGACGATCTGTACAGGCCAGCCTCATCTTCCTGCAAGCATGCAGGTGCTCCACAAACACTCTCAGATGCTGCAATAGCTGTTACACGACATGCAACATGCTTGCAGGAATGCGCAGACTAGATTAAACGCGGACAGTTGCTGAAAGCATGTGACAGGTACGTAGCAACGGCAAGTGCAGTGTGCTGTGATGCTGCATCACTGATGATTATGGATGTGACAGATCAGCACTGTAACAAACTCCAGCAGGCGCTGTCATCATCCAGAGCTGGGGCACAGAGCACCAAGCAGCACTCACCGACTTTTCTAGCAGCACTGGTGCCAGCCAGAACACCATCGCTGTGCCCAGTGTAGCACAAATGATGATGGCAAAGATGCCAGTTGCCAGCAGGTCCGATCCCCACTGCACCCACTGTTCATAGTTCGGGTCGTTGACCATGGTCCGGTTGATGAGCGATAGAGGCACAGCTGACAGCGAAGCTTGCACTGTGGCCTTGGGTGTCCAGGCAACAGCATAAAACAGCTGCTCCTTCCAAGTGTAGCGCCGGCGGCCCATAATGAAGTAGGTAATGATGGTCCGCAGCACCAGGCCTTGCAGGAAAAAACAGACACACACAACACATGGTTCATTGGCCAAAACCTAAAGCACTCTAATGTACGCCATGTCATTCAGGGCTAGCACTTGGCGCTAGCACTACCAGTATGCATGCACGCGACCAAAAACACACTGATTCTAGTCAAAGTCAACACGCAGCACAGCAACGCCCAGCTGGCTTGCATACCTGTGCACACCACCAGCAACGACTTGGGGATGGTGCCTTGCGGCAGCTCAGCAAACACAATAGATGTGCCGATGGTAGCAAACAGCATGGGCTCCATCACCCAGTTCCAGACCTGCGTTAGCAAACACATGACTCAGGCTCACGTCATGCATGTCATTGTCATGCAGGCAGAAGTAAGCAGGTATATGCCATGATAGAGGTAGACCCAGCCATGTATGATTAACCAGATCCTGCAGGAAGGGCCCCCAGAGCTCCTATGCACACTTGTCAGCTTGCAGGACAGCATTTCCATGCAAGACTGTGCTGCCTGTGTGTTGCATTTAAACTGTCCTGCAAGGCCCCAGGAGGACACATGGCTGTGTCCTGCAAGTGCCTGCTGGCACTTAAAGCTCAAAAACAACGCACATGGAGGTGCATGTGCTGCATGCCCTCAAAACCCCAACGCCTGGCAGCTGCAGCTCAGCCCTGACTGCTCACCACTGCTGCCACGCGCTCGATGTCGGCTGAGTGGCTGTTATTCGGCCCCTGCGACAGCCTGCCTGGCTTGCCATGCTCCCACATGTAGCAGGTGACAAGGCCCACAGTGAGGCTGCCCAGAGCGCCCCCAGACAGCATGTCAAAGTACTCCAGGAAGAACATGATCAGCAGTGCTGGAGTAGCAAGCGCAGCAGCAGAAAACAAAGGCATGTGAAAGGCAGCACCAGCAGCGCCACAGCTCAGCACTGTCAAGCACAAGCACAAAACGAGGGTGACAGCAGCACATTGCTGTTCCTAATCTCACTCTGCCTCTCAAAGCTCAGCACTGCTCACCAGCGCTGCACTTGCCGCTTAGCAACATCCACTAAGCAGGATAAAAACAACATGACCGCTTGAGAAGCACAGCGCTGTCATCTGCCCACAACATGAAGCATCACGTGTCATGCATGATCAGCGCGGGGATGTTGAGCAGCTGCCTGTGTGGCACTGCATGGCTCACCTGCCCCATAGATCCCTATGAGCCGCTTGTACTTGTTGTTAAAGATGCGCGTGCAGCCCAGCACGGCACCCGCAATAATGCCACCCCCCATGCCAAACAGCACCTGGCAGCCAAGTTGCAAGCAGCAAGCGGCAAGATGAGAGGCAGTCAGGTCATCCACAGGTCAGCACAGCAACGCCGGTGACAACATCAACCAACATACACAGCAGAGACGCCTGCAAAACTGTGCAGCAGGCTGCTTGCTGTGCAGCATCCACACCTTGCAGTGTCTCCTTACCCACCTGGCGCTGTCATATTTTGGTTTAGATACAGCAGCACGACCAATCACGCACAGTGCATACAACTGCGTACACAAAAGCCCAGCGAGTGCAGCAAAAAGCACGAAAGTGCATACCAGTGCAACAACGCTGCAGCTGTGGCCGCCACCCACCTGCAATGGGCCGCTTGCTATCTGCCAAGCTGCGTTCTCCCCGGTCGCAATCGCAATGTTGACAAAGATGCTGAACCCGGTGATGGCAATGATGTCATCAAAGCTTGCAGCGATGACAACAGTGGAAGGGATGCCCTTGTTTGCACCCAGGCCCTGCTTCTGCAGCTGGAACATGGCGGGAACAACTAGGCCAGGCCCTACTGCCTTCAAAATGAACCCAAGGCTCAGCGCTAGCGGGAACGGCATGTGGAAGACCGCTGTGGCGACTCCTGCGTCAAAAATGGCCTCTGTGACGCCAGGCAGGAACGCCAGCCGCAGCGCTGGCCACTTGTACAGTGACATGGTCTGCAGGCAGCAGAGGGCAGCGGTGGCAGCATCGAGAAGTCAGCAGAAGAGCACCCAAAACATGTGCATGGCAAGGTATACAAAACAGCACGCACATGCCTCACCAAGGTTACCAGCGCACACCTGCTGACAAGCATGTTCCGATTAGCCTGCTACGGAAACAGCCTTGTTGCAAACGCGCGCTCGCGCAGCCATGCATGCGTGTACCCTGAGTCCTACCTTGAACTCCAGCTCAAGGCCGCAGCGCAGGAAGATGGTGGCGAGTGCCGCTGCGCGCATCTGCACGCCCCACTTGTCAGGAAAGGCCTCCACCACGCCGCCAGGCACGTTGGCCAGCAGCAGCCCCGTGCCCAGCATGCCCACAACCCGAGGAATGCGCAGCTGCACGCGGAAGCAGCAAGGTAAAAGCAGTGAGTTACAACAAGGCATTAGCAGCAGCAAAATATTAATGCAAGTATAGCTCTTCACTGTTGCAACACACAGCAAACAATGGCAAGCGACAGTCACAGCACTTGTGAAGCCCCCGCACGGCCAGCATGCATGCACAGCTGCATCGCCAGCAGCCATGCGCAGCTGGCTGTTGCTGCTCTGCTGCTGCTGCACACGCTTTTAAATCTGCTGTTGCATTAAAACACAGCCAGCTGCTGCAACAGTGGCTGGCTATACTGCTGCACTGGCTGTACTGCTGCAATGTGTACTGCCGCATCAGCTGGATGTACTGCTGAGCTGCTGCTGCTCACCCAGTGTACAATCTCTGCGCCCACCACTGAGCATATCCAGATGACCAGCGTGGCAAAGGCTGGGCTGCCAGGCAGGAAGGCTTTGCCAATGGCAAACACCAGCACTGCAAGAGCAGCACCCACGGCAAATACACGTTATGCGTCAGCTTCTGGCATAACACTGCATCACCTGCCATGCTTCTGACGGCAGTGCCAGGCAGCTGCTGTTGTTCCCCGACGTATTAGACCGCTGCTGCTTATCTTCAATGCTGTCTGCTGGCACCAGGACTGCTTTGGATTTTCTCAACACAGGATCTATCTTGATTGTACGATCAATGCACATGCATGCTGAGGCACTGCATGCCTGAGCAGCTGAGTCACAGCCCGACTTTCAGCAGCTGAGTCACAGCCCGCCTTTTTGACAGGAGCAATGCATGCCACCCAGCAGCAACATTGTTGCATACGAAACCTGTTCAACACATCGACCGCTGCCAGTGTTGTTGTCGGTGTCCTAGCCGCCCTATGACAACTGCATCCATTCCAGGGCAATGTTGGCAAGGCTGCAGCACTGCGGCTGCAGTAATGCCTGCAGAACATCCCATGTGTGCCCACCAGGCTGCTGCCTACCTCCATAAACCACAGCAGCCAGCAGCAGCATCTCCAGGCTGACAGAAATGCCTGCAGATTCAGATAAATAAGAATTTGAACTTTGGCATGCTGCTTTTACATGCAAACTGCTGGCGCATGGTGCATGCTGCTTGCTGCTGCTGTTGCTGCTGCTGCTGCGCCCTTTGCAGCCCTACCTGATGCAGTAGCAGGCTTCCAGCGGTCAATCTTCAACCTTACATGGCCCATCAGGGTGGTGGGATGTGGCTGGGGGATTGCTTGGGAGCTGCGACGGCCCGTTCGGATCCTGAGCTCTGTGCTGCCCCCGTTCATGCTGCTGTCCACTGTTCCATCTTGCTTCGAGCCTGCCATGTTGTCAGCTGCGTACAGCCTATCACTACGGGATCAACATGCTCACAAGCGTCGACGAGAACCGTTCGCACGTGCAGCAGGTAGCTGCCAAACCTGGGGCTGCTGTGGCTGGTGGTAAATATGCTTGACGTAGCACGATTGAGAATAAGCATCTGCCAGAACAGAGTAAGGCCTCACTGAATGCCCCTGCCAGTCGTCAAACGTCACAGTTCCTTGCGTTTTGGGTGACGTAACCCAAAGATGCTGTTGCGACTTGTTCCCGTCACTGTGCATTCCGTCAGGGGCGCTGCCGGGTCGGCCTCGTCTGCTGGAGGTATTTTCGATCATCACCTTGGCAGAATGAATGCGGTGCGAGCCGTGCAGCTGGCGAGACGGTGAGGTTGACGGTACATTCAGTTGGCGTACTGCTCGCAGCCTGATGCACGAATCACATTTATAACCGCAAAACAGGGACCCTTATCAACACCACAGATGGCGAGTTACACAAAGCACAAACTCCTGGTTCACAGCAGGAGAGTGCTTTACAACTGCAACGTCGCACACACATGCTGCTGCTGTACATTGCCAGCGGCCAGCACTGCAGCAAGTACCGCTGCACACCAACGCAGTTCCACCACTATCACTTGACTACTAGAAGCACGTTGTTACTTCTTTGCTGCTGCTAGCTGCGCCTCCAGCTCTGCTACCCGCGCCTTGAGCTGCGCCACCTCCGCCTCTAGCTGCGCCTCCCGGCTGCCCGCTGCTGCTGCTGCTACAGGCACCGGCTTGTACGGCGTCATCAAGTTCTTGCTAAAATCCCTCAGCGCATCCACACCCCGCACCTCCTCTTCCAGCAGCGGCATCTTGACCAGGTGGAAGTCTTCATACAGGTCATGGAACTGCTGCAGGTACTTTTGCTGCATGCGCACGCGCGCCTCCAGCAGCCGAGAGCCGCCAGCGGCTTCAGGGAAGATGAGCTGGTTAATGACAATGTTGCGCACATCAATCTCGTACTTTGCCAGCTCCTGCATTGGTGAATACGATTTGACACAGGCAGCACGCAGGCAGTGGGTCAGGCAGCTGTTCTCGTTTGACGTTGGGCTGTCTTTGAGCTATGAACCAATGCATCCAGACAAAGTATCCGCACCAATACATGGCACCTAACAGCAAATCTTGCACCCTGCCGAAGCTTGCGCATTCCACGAGCTTCGCAGCGATCCTGCCGTTACATGCCGCCATCCACGCCGTCACAGCCGCACTGCCCCTCTGCATGCACCAGGCACCACGTCCTGTTAGCTCAGGATGACGTGCTGCAGCGCCTCAATCGCCAGATTGTATGCTGCATCGGCTAGGCGGCATCTAGTCTGCACTACTGCTGGACGCCATTTCGTGGCCGCCATGCAAGCCCCTAACAGCCAGGCCTGCTGTCCGCACCTGCACCAGGCGCTCCGTCTCGTACAGCGACAGGAACTCGGGGATGCACACGCCCACAAATGTGGTCTGCTCCGGGTCCTTGAACTGCTCGTTGACCTTGCGCACCACATCCAGCATGCCCTCCAGCTTGCCCACCAGCTGGTCGGCAACGTTCTCCTCGCCAGACATGCCCATCATGCGCGTCACCTGCACATGCACACAGCAGCAGCAAACGAGGAACTGCGTGCGTTACAATCATTCAGGCACAGGCACCATCAGCTTGCCCACGAGCTGGTCGGCAACCTTCTCCTCGCAAGACATGCCCATCATGCGCGTCACCTGCACATGCACAATGAAAACACGGCAGCGCACAGGAGAGTGTGGGAGTGACAGAAGAAGATGCAGGCACCATCAGCTTGCCCACCAGCTGGTCGGCAACATTCTCCTCACCAGACAAGCCCATCATGTGCGGGACCTGCAGATGCACACAACGGCAGCACACGCGGAAATAGCTGGCTTGGCAAAAAGGTTCAGGCACAGGCACCATCAGACTGCCCACCAACTGGTCGGGCACGTTCTCATTGCCAGACATGCCCATCATGCGCGTCACCTGCGGCCCCACAAAATTAGCAGGTGTTACGTTGGTAAGCTCAGGCGGCTACAACACAAAGGGTATCTGCTGCGCCCACCGCTACACGAAAAGCTGTATGCAAGGAAACGATCCACAATGTGCAGCTGCTAGATTGCAGGCAGCAACTGCACGCAGCAAACACACATGCCGTGTTGCTGTCCCTGTACTTTTATGCCGGCCCTAGGTCTTGTCAGGCAAAGATCTTTCCAACCACAAGAAGCCAGGCCGCCCACCTGTCCCATCATGTTGCCCACGGTGCCCTTGAGCGTCATGAGCTTGTTGAGGCCCTTCTCCAGCAGCGTGGGGAAGTTGAGCAGCCGCAGCGTGTGGCCGGTGGGCGCGGTGTCAAACACGATCGTGCTGTAGTCCATGCTTTGCACCTGCACGGAGATGGGAGACAATGCGCCGAGTTCACAAAGAAGACACATGACTGACTGGGACCCGGCTGCAGGAGGACAAGAAGCAAGCAAGGGCGCTCCCTGGTGCCGTGCAGCCACTTCCCAACCCAACGATTGCTGCGCCGCACACAAACGCCTGACAATACGCAACAGCCTTCTGTAATTGTCAATCCGTCATTACACACACTCAAACAGCTAGCATCCGCACGCCCTTTACGCATGCTGTTGTTGCTGCAAAGTAGTGATACCCTCGCCTACTGTACCGCACAGCGCTGCTCCGCCCACAGGCATCTGCACTGCTCAGCCTGCACAAGCGCCCAGCTGCGGCCAGCCTGCTGGAGGCCAGCACTGCCTCACGGACTGTTATGCTCCACCCAGCGATCCTGCAGCTGCCACTCCGCACCTGCTTGGCACTTTGGCGAAGCCAACAGCCTCACTGGTGCCTGGTATAATGCTAGCGGATATAACAACACCCTTGCCTGCTGCATGCACTGCGCTGCTGCACACACATGTACGTCGCACTGCACTGCCCCTGTCTCCAAATGTGTGCAGCTGCCGCAAGCTTGCAGGGCGCACCTGCTTGAGCACCTCTGCGAAGATCATGGCCTCGTCAATGCCTGGTAATCTTCTGGCTGGTCCCACAACACCCTGCCTGCTGCACTGCGCTGCGCCACCCTCAGGCAGCTGAACCTATATTCCTCAACTTGCACGTGGACCGCGAGCCTGCAGGACGCACCTGCTTGAGCACTTCAGCGAAGCTGATGGCCTCACTAATGCCCGGTATGCTGCTGGCTGACACAACAAAACCCTTGCCTTCTGCACTGCACTGCGCTGCTTCACCCTTAGGCAGCTGCATCTGTACTGCCTCAATTTGCACATGTGCCGCAAGCTTGCAGGACGCACCTGCTTGAGCACTTCGGCGAAGCTCATGGCCTCGTCGATGCCTGGTATGCTGCTGGCTAGCTCCGTGAAGAAGGAGTCCTGTGCCCACTCCATCTGCTCAAAGTCTGATGTGTCTGGCGTGGGGTCCACTTCCTGCTCATGCGTAGTGCAGCGGGGAAGAGAGGGGCATGGGACAACAGTGTTGGGGTGGGGATGCATGCTCAAATGAGGCGGCGAAGGCAGCTACAATGAGCACATGTGGATGCTGATGTAGCAACTGAGTGGTTTTATGCAGCGGATCGCAGCTGCTGGTTGCATGAGGCATCAACTGCTGGAGTGTCCTCCTCAGCAGCCAACAGTGTTCTGGTGGTGGCATAGTGCCATGCTGGATTTGTGTCTAAAGCGTACTCATTGGAGCAATTAATCACAGCCAGTATACGCGCCACAGCTCCGTCAGCTCTTCCGGCACCCCATGCACAGCACAGCCAGCTAGCACGACAGCTGCAGAGGCCTCCTGGAAGCTTCTGCTCAACATCATGCTTTGCTGCGTGTTTGCTCAGCTGCAGTGCTGTGCTGAAGCTGTGCCAGTAGAATATTGCTGAAAACTGCTGCAGCTGTGGATACACACTGTGTAAAAGCCGACTTGCATGCATGCATGTGCATGCACTGCTGCTGTGCACGTCCTCTAAGCAGGACCAACTCACCATTGCGTACAGGTTGGTGAATCCCTGGACCAGAGTGGGCGTTTTTGTAAACTTCTGCCTGAATGCATCGCTAAGGTTGTGTGCAGGGTCGGTGGATATGATCAACACACTCTCCCTGTGCTGTGCCAGCTGCACTGCCAGGCTGCTGCTGCAGGTGGTCTTGCCTACACCACCCTTGCCGCCGACCCAGATCCATTTTAAACTTGTTTGATCAAGAATGTTTTGCAGGGTGGGCTCTGGAGCGTCATCCATCTTCCGCGCAGGTGCGTGGGGGTTGGACTGGAGTTTGCTCAACTAGCACTGTGGATATAAAGCTTGATCAAACCGTTGAAGACGATACAAGCAACTCAACAGCGATTATGAGTGCAAAGCTATAGAGGGCCCTGGACTGGTTAGTCATTCCGCTTGAACCAGCTGTCCCGTGGTGCACCGATGTGTGCAGGTTGCAAGAAGTAATATCGAAAGGTCTCTGAAGCCTTGTTCAGGACGTTCATCTTGGCTGATTGTCGAGCGCTCAAGGAACCCTCAACATGTTTTGATGGGGCTTGCAGTCCCTTGCACAGTGTTTGCTGTCGTTGACGGTGCTGCAACGATCGACATAACGGCATATATAGAATCAGAAAGTGCATGTGCAGGCTCTGTGCCAGCTTGCAGCACACCGTGTGGTATGGCAGGAACATCAGCTTGTAGACTGGCACAACACAGCCTTTGAACAACTTGCAGAAGGGGCTGTAACCACTAGACTACTAATTCATACCATACATATCATGGTATACATAGCTCCAATACCTCGCAGCAACCAGCAGAAGCAGCAGCCATCAGTGTCTGGAGCAGGCGCAGCCAGCAAAGGCAAGCAGCACGAGCCACATCAGCAGCAGCTGCAGCTCCCGCTGCCGGACCGTGCCGCACAGCAAGCTGCAGGGAGAAACCAGCAGCGGAAAGCTCAGCAGCCAGCAGCAAAGCCAAAAGCGCGCCCTGATGTCGTCAAGTCCAAGCAGGACCTGCTGCAAGAGCTCAGTGAGTGACCTCAGAGCTACAAAGGCAGCAGCAGCTGATGCTCAGCGATGTGAATGCAACACTGCCGGCTGCAATCCAGTATCTATTGACCTGCAATTGAACAGTAGTGCAGCCTATTGCTTGACAGGTCAATACCACTAGTGGTGCAGCAAGTCAAAGCAGTAGTGGCGAGCAGTAAACCCACGGCTCCTTGCTGTGCATGCCACTGCACATGCTGCGCTCACAATATACATGTATCTGCCTGCACTTGCTCGTCGTCACCTCAGACCGCCAAGCAGAGCTGAACACGCTGGTGCTGCAGCGAGAGCAAGCAGCACTGCGGGCGCTGCAGGAGTCGCAGGTGCTTGCAACTGCAAATGGCAACAGCTGCAGCAGCCATGCCAGGCATCCCAACAGTAATCTCCACGCACTGAATCTCTAAGCACTTGCCACTACATTGATTGCTGGCAGTACCAGCCTATAGCTGCTACAGCATGATTGCCATGGGGGACCAGCCGTACGTCCTCTTAATTCCTGGCTGGACAGCACCTTGCCCCAAGTGTTCTGTGGACTGCCAGAGCAGCAGCAGGTTCCTGCCATGCACCTGCATCTGTGCCTTTTAAGAGCAGCAGCGCCTCATCTGTCTGCTTATCTCTCAGCTGCATGCGCGCCTGCTCTGTTTTGCTGCTGTAGGGGTATGGCCTGCCTGCGCGGGCGTCTGTTAATGCGCACCTGGGCAGCAATGGCTTTGGTGCTTCGCAGGATGTCATGGGACCGCCTGCTGGGCTGCAGCCACTGGCCGTCAAGGCAGCAAAGAACCACAGGTTCTACGATGCATCACCCAAGGCCTTCAGCGCAGCGCAGGTGTGTGTGCAGCACATGCATGCCTTGTGGAGCAGCAGCAGCCTGGCCTGAGCGTGTGCGGAGAACACAGCTGTAGCCGCTGCTTGTGCTGCAGCTTGTGATCAGCTGTCAAGCACAAGCAGCAACCTTTGCAATTGCAACTGCACAAAGGCAACAATGCAGCCGCGTGGTCTGTTCAATGTCTGCCACTGCCTTCTTGCCTGCAGGTGCCAGGGCTGACAGGGTCGCAAACAGCTGCAGCTGCGCAGGACAGCAGCACAGCAGGCTGGGCCTGGCCTGCAGGCTTGCAGCAGCAGCAGCAGCAAGCAGCTCAGCATGATGCCAGGTCGCCACCTCCAACGGCAGGGCAGGTCTCACCTGTGCGGGCCAGGCAGCAGCAGCAGCAGCAGCAACAGCAGCAGCAGTCAGCTGGAGCCAGGATGCCTGGACCTGCAGCCGCCAGGACAGCTGCAGGAGCAGCAGCAGCTAACGGCAGGCAGGCAGCACACGGGCAAGTCCAAGGGCGTAACGCTGCACAGCGCCAGCGGCAGCGTGCAGGTGCTAACAGGCTGCCAGCTGCCGGGGCAGCAAACGCTCGCAATGCTGCAAAGGGGCCAGCATCAGCAGCTGCAGCAGCGGCGGCTGCTGCTGAAGCAGAGCTTGACGATGCCAGTCCTGCAGCTGATGGCAACGATGGCCAGCTGTCACCCTTTGCGGATGCAGACTGGCGCTTTGACTGGGGAGGGCCTGGCTCGCCTGCTGCTGCATATGCAGCGCAGCAGCAGTCGCTGCTGAACCAGACCTTCCCAGACAGCCCACAGTTCAGGACTGGGAGGGTGTTTGAGATTCCAGCTGATGCAGGCATGGACATGCCAGCAGCAGCAGCGGCAGCAGCTGGGTCGATGCATGGGGCAGGCATGGTAGGCCAGCAGCAGCAGGTACACCATGGAAGCCCTGCGCAGCTTGCGGCAATGGCAGCACAGGCAGCAGGCTACGGCAATGGGCTGCCACAGGGGCCCCTGCCGCTGGCGCAGCTACAACTTCTGCAGCAGCAGCAGCAAGTTCAGGACTGCGGCTGGCTAGGCATGCATTCGGGAGTGGAGGTGCGGCACTGTCTGATGCCATAGGCAGCACTGAACTTGTGTGGGGATTTGGCAGCTGTACATGTTGAAATGACTGCTGGACGAACATGCTCTATTATGTGCTGCGCACAAGTTGAATGGGGTTCAAAGTGCGTATGGCTGCTTATGCTGCTGTGCAGGGTACCACTGGCTCGCCCGCCTACACCATCCAGCTGATGCAGCAGCAGATGCAGCCACAGCAGCTGCGGCAGTCGTGCCACACGCTGGCAGATGTGTCTGATGCGCTGCAAGCTGCTCAGGGCTTTGCAGACCCTGCAGTGCGGATGCACCTGATCAAAGAGCTCAAACAGAAGCAGTACAAGGTGAGCTGCGCACCTGACCAGCAGCTGAGCCCCTCAGCAGCAGCAGCGGCAGCTGGTTTGTAGGTGTTGATCAGCGTATACCGCAGAAGCTGCTGCACACATTGGCTACATGCAGACACCAACGGCCTGACATATCTTGGCAGCGGCAACTGCAGCTGCTCTGTTTCCTTCTTGAGATACTCCGGGCACTGCTGGGACCTCCATGGTCTCTGAGCCACCAAGCATACTGTGATATAGCACTGTCCAAACCGGCACCCCCGCAATCCCTGCTTGCTGCAGCTGGAGCTGGAGCAGCAGATAGCTGAGCGGGAGGCGACCCGCCAAGCTGCCAAGGCTGCTGCAGCAGCGCGCGAAGCAGCAGAGGATGCAGCACGCGCAGCAGCGCCGCCACCGTGGGACCCGGCGGCCAGGGCTAGCAGGTGGGTGCGCTGTTAGAGGTCATGCAGTGCTCCACACATATGCGCCAACCTGTTGTTCTAGTGTGCGTCACTTCGTACGCATGGGTGGCTGATGGTCGCGCTGCTGCTGCTGCTGTTAGGTGGGGTGGTGGTGGCGAGCCGCTGCGCAGCATTGATGGCGCGGCTGTGGCTGACCTGAGGGCCATGAAGAGCAGGTGAGCCGTGGCGAGGTGCTCCAGTGGCGAGCTGGCAAAACTGGCAGCGCTGCAGCAGCTCTGCAGCAACCGCAGCAAGTACCCTCTCTCGCTCAGCATGCAGTCTCATTTGCGCATTTGTAGTCAACTTCCTCCATGCAACATAAAGAGTGTGTGCATGATTGCCTGCAGGTTATCCGTGCCAGGCCTTGAGCCTTTCAACGCGCTGTTGCAGCAGCAGCAGGCGGCCCTTCCTGCTGCGCTCAACAGCGGGCATGTTGCACAGCAGCTGCAGCAGCTGGGACTGGCCAGCTCGCCGCCTGCTGCAGCAATGCTTGCAGCAGCAGCTGCTGCGGCAGGGAGCCATGTGCTGCTCAACGGCAACGACGAGGCGGCAGCGGCCGCTGCTGCTGCTGCTGCTGCCGCTGGAGGCAAGTTCTTCATGAGTGGCCTGACTGAGCTGAAGGTATGTGGGCCTAAACCAGCGCGCGCCCGCCACACAGCTGGTCAACATGTCCTGTGTTCAATGTGTGCAGTCTGCCAGCAGGGCACGCTGAGGTTCCTGCTGTTGCGCAACGGATCCATTGGGGTCTGCCATGCGCTGTGCTGTCCATAGCCAAGCGCGCTGATATTGGGAGCACCAACATACGCTGTTGTGATTGCAAAGCACTTTGCAAGCCGCGGATGCTCCAGCGCAGTCTTCCATGCGCTTTGCTGTCTTCTGCTGTGCCTGCAGGCTGGCCCGTCAGTGCAGCAGCGCGCTGCAGCTGCAGCCGCACGCCAGCAGCTGCTGGACGATCTGCAGGCGCAAGTGGCAGAGAAGGCAGCACGCGCAGCAGCTGAGGCTGCGGCAGAGGCAGCACGCACAGCTGTTGAGGAGGCGGCTATCCACCGCTACTATGCTGGCCAGCAGCAGCAGCAGCAGCGGAGTCCTCCGCAGGGGCAGCAGCAGAGCCCTCCGCAGGCAGCACAGCAAGTGCAGCTGCAGCAGTCATCTGGCTGGAACCCTACTGGTGCAGGCAGTGCCTTTGGGATCAACAGTGGCAGCCAAGCGATGCTGCAGGTGCTAACTGCTGAGGCGTCTGGCCGAGCGCTGCATGCAGCAGCTGCTGGTGCAAGCGGCAGCAATGCAGCACGCACGCTATCAGCTGGGCCAGTTGCAGTGCGGAAAGGCAAAAGCAAACGCGTCATAGAGGCACCTTGGCTGGATCAGCTGCAGCAACCATCACAGCAAACTGCACAGCAAACTGCACAGCAGCAGCAGCAGCAGAAGCTGTTATCGGCTCAAGCTTCCAGCTATGCTGTTGCAGCGCACCAGGAGCAGCAGCAGCAGCAGCTGGGCTCCAGCAGCAGCACCCTGTGTGTTGCACCCCTTGTGCAGGCGCAGTCGCTGGCCAGTGCTGCTGCTGCTGCCGGGGAGCAGCTGAGCAGCCAGCAGCTGGCGGCTGCTCTGCAGGAGGTGCAGCAGGAGCAGCAGCTGATGTGGCAGGAGTTCACGCGCCAGGCGAGGTGAGGCGCAACACAGCTGCTGTGCCTGTAGACACGTGCACAGTGAGGATATCTGACCCCTCAATGTGTCTGCATGCTGCAGCATGCGGTCATGTGTGCAGGCACCGACCACACCCAGGGGCGACTTGGGGACCGGCGCGGGCTTCTGATGATGCCTGGTTGTTGCTGTGTGCTCTAGGGCCATGCTCAGTGCATTGCTGTCAACCAGGGGTGTTCTGTGGATCTTTAACTTGCGCTGACATCTGTTCACTGCTGCGTGCTGTGTGCTGTGTGATGTGTGCCTGCAGCGCATTGGAACAGCTGCTGGCAGGCAAGCGCCTGTCGCCGTCTGACAGTCAGCAAGCTTGGGACGAGCTGCAGCGCATGCGTGGGGTGCTGGGCCAGGCTCAGGAGCAGCAGCAGGCATTGCAGCATAAGTATGACCAGCAGCAACAGCAGCAGCAGCGGTCGCCGCGGCAGCGGCGCTCGCCACCGCAGCGGCAGCAGCAGCAGCAGCAGCAGGAGCCGTGGCTGAGTCAGCAGCACAGCACGCTGCATGTGAGCTCGCAGCCTCTGGATCTGGAGCAGCAGCAGCAGCAGGATGGTGGACTTGATGACGAGCTGGCTGGTGATGCGCTGGATGCTTTCATGGTGGAGACAAAGATGGTGAGTGAGGCTAGCAGTGCAGCTGGTGGTGTGGTCTGCCGCTTGCATGTGGCTGCGCAGATGCTGCTGCACCTCAACTATGCATGACTGCATGCCTCGACATGTGCTGCATCAGCAGGCAGCGACACACATGCTCAGCCAGTTACGCTCACGCTGCAATCTATGCTGCAGTGATGTGCGCTGCTGCAACTGCCCTCTTCAAGTGACAATGGACGCGTCTCCTGCGGACGTGTGCAGCATTATGTCTCATGGCTGGTGTTTGCATAATTAAATTACGCCTGCCTGCCTGCCTGCCTGCCTGCTTGCCCACCTGTCTGCGTGCCTGCATGCCGGCTGCTTGCAGGTGCCTGTCACTGTGAACAGCATCCCTGAGAGCAGCGGGGTGGGGTCATCACTGATGCAGCTGATGATTCCCCCGGCAGTGCTGGCAGCTGACGGCAGCCGCCTGGGCCAGCCGGTGCAGCACTTCAACAGGTGCGCGAAAGCTGGGCATGTATCCGCAGTGTGTGCTTGCAGCGGTGCTGCAGCGTTTTCAGCGACAAAGTCCGGGCGTCAATAAGGATCGCACTCTTTGGATGTCAGCAGCGCAAGCCTACAACGAGCTGTCCTTTCGTGACTTGCTGCATCTGTTGGGCATTGCCAGGGATTATGAACTGCACATGTTGGCGGCAGATCAGCGCAGCATGCGTCACTGCCATGAACCGCAGCTCACTCCTGCTGCTTGTCTGCATGTATTTGTTGTGCAGGTATGGCGGGTATGGCCTTGACGCTGAGCTGTCAGGCTGCAGTGTGGCGTCAGCAAACCTGCAGGCCAGGGGCGGCCAAGCCAGCAGCAGCAGCGCGGTGTTTGGCGGCTGGCAAGGCAAGCAGCGGCAGCAGCAGCAGCAGGGCTCACAGCGGCCGCCCGCCTCGCCACCTATACTGCGCGGAGACAGGTGGGGGCAACGTCCACTGTACTTTGTTTACTTTGAACAGCTCCAGGCATCGTTGGCCTTTTCGGCATGCACACATGCTGGTTTGGCACAGCGCTATAGTGCATGGGTGCTCCAAACAACTTGGCGTGTTTGGCGTGATAACGGCATCGCGCTGCTGGCTGCCGCAATCTGCTGCTGCAGGTTTGTTGATGGCAGGCCTGAGAAGCAGCCAGCTGGCAGCGGCACAGCAAGGGCAGCCAACCACCAGCAGCAGCAGCAGCAGCAGCGTGCATCCCCGCCCAGGAGAGCTAACGCTGGCAATGCACAGGCAGCAAAGGCACCTGCAAGGGGTGGCAGAGGGACGGGTGGTGGTGCTGCTGGCAGCGCTGGCAAGGCGAGCAATGCCAGGAGGAGGGTGTGACAGGATGCCTGCCGCAGGGATGTTGCTGTCATTGATACAGGACTGTGGCGGCTACTTGATTCTGTATTGCCAAGGCAGACGGCAGCTTGCTAGTTGAACCTGCTGAGACGGCTGTGGGTTGCATGGGTGGGTGATTGATTCCGCCACCATTTTTGAATTGCTCGGTCTGGCCACAGCTGCAGGTCATTGCACTTGTGTTGTTGAGCGTGAAATGTATTCAAAGCCAGCCAGCTAGTTCTGGGCGGCTGACACTGCTTGAGCAGCTGGCAACGACCTGCTTGGTTACACTGGGTCTGGTACCACCCTCTGGTTGCCTTTTTGTAACTATATCAGCTGAAGTTGCCATCAAGGTGGTGCTGATGTGCATGCCATCGGATGTACTAGCCATCCTGCTATCAGCTGCTGTGGCATACACATGTGCATTCAAAGGATGTGGCTGGTGCTGCTGCAGTCGCGCATGCATGCAATGGTTACCAAAGGTCAACAATCTGACGTCACAAAGGTCACAAAGGTCATCGTGTCAACATTTTGACGTCACAGTGACACAAGCACAACAATGACGTGCCGCACAGAGTAGCAGTCAGCCGCCGCTTGGCGCGGTACGGCTGCTGCCACTGCAGCCCATCAGCATACAACTACTATCAACAAATGTACTACGCCGCGTACTACGCCGCGTGGCGGCCATGACAGCCGCAGCGTGCAGCCTGAACACCTGATGACGAGCACGGGTTGCCGTTTAGTGCAGAAAAGCCACAGAATGTACGCCTTTCTTGAAAAGGCTTGGGGTGTGCGTAATGCTTGCAAACATGATGGTGTAGTCCCTTCTGTT
>RWJK01001701.1:5588-67287 GCA_004335835.1 Scenedesmus sp. ARA3
TCATCATCGTCCAAACCGTCAGACGAAAACGCAGAAAAAAACTCATCAGCATCATCAATAGCTGATGCATGATGCGGGCAGCTCGGCTCAGCTGAGGATGCAGGCACTGCTGCTGAGAAAACACGAGAGAGAGCCAGAGATGGAAAGGGGCTCTGCTTCAGACCACAGCCTTTTATGTTGCATGAGGTGCTCAGAAGGCCACAGACAAACTAGATTCAACTAGCCTGAACATGCTGCAGCTGCAGCACCTGCAGGTGCTGCCACCATCACGGCTGCCACGGCCACTGCTAGCGCCTCTGCTGCTGTCACACGCGTCATCAATGACCTGCGACTAATCTACTGTTGCTGCAAAGTGAGTTGCTGCTGCTGATAACAGCATTGCCCACTGCCAACTCACTCATTTGCCAGCGCCACAACTGTCAGGTTGTGACCCTTGAATCCAACCGGCACAGACCGCACGTTGCCCTTGTTAACATCGTCGACAGCAGAATCTACTCTTTTGGGGCATACGCAAGCAGCTGCTTGTTCACGCTTGTGCTGCCTGGGCCTTCCTTGGACACGGGGTGCTGCTCTGGCCAGCCTGCTGGCGATGCGTGTCAGCTGCGCTGATAGGAGGGTAGTAGAAATATGCTCCTGATCCTCAAAACCGTAATCTTCCTGTGTTTGTGACAGACCGCTGCCGAACAGCAGGCAGATGAGTATGAACGACAACACCCTCATCGTACTAAAGTAGTGATCGTATGGTAGCAATAACGCCGTCAATTCTACCTTTGAAAAGAACTATGTCGAAGATCATAATCTAGCAGGCACATGCGACCTCGGCGGTAGGTTGAGATTTGAAACTCAGCAGCTGACACTGTTACGGTCCAGCACGGTCCAGCACAAAAGCTTCTTGACCAGCGAACAGCCAATGGTCTTGGACAACTCTGGCAAGCACTAATACTTGCTCAAGGGGCAAAGAAGTCCGAACTGCGCTCAGTAGCTCACTGATTTGCAGTCTTGATCATGGCAATGAGTCATGCTACACCGTCATGATGAAGCGCAGACTTGCAACAATGCCAGGAGTCACCAACCACAACTGTGCTGTTACACTTGCCACTGCCACAGAAGCAGCAACGTATGCACCACAACAGCGCCAGGTGAGTGCACACGCCCTCTGACTCAGCGATTGGTGGAAACCCGCCCAGTCCTCCAAAACTGTGTACTTGTCAATCAAGCGCACGCTGAGAAGCACAACAACGCAACCTGACGTCATGCAACACTGCACGCCCCATGCCGCAAGTACTGCGGACATGGCCTGCCAGCACAGCATCCACCAGCATGCTACATCGGCATGCTCTTGGTCCGGATGGCAGGCAGCAGCGCAGCAGCCAGCCCAGCAGCACCAGCCGCTGCCGCAACAGCCCCTGCGTTTGCCTGAGGCACAGCCTTTGCCCCAGCCTCAGCAGCTACCCTCAGCGCTGCCAGCTGCGGCAGCTGCGGCTGCGACACAGATACTGCCGCTGATCTGCCGCCGCCACCACCAGCAGCACCAGCAGCAGCCCAGTTCTGGGCTGTTTGAGCTGGGAGAGCTGCAGCTGCGTTGCCTGTGGTACTTCTGCTGTGCCGCTTCGACTGCATCGCGCCAGCTGCTTTGCTTTGTTGCGAAGCACTGCTGCCAGCTGGCGCTGTATTCATGCCTGCTGCTGCTATCACAGATGACACACCAGCACCTTGGCCGCTACCCTCCGTTGGTGGCGGTGCAATCTGCTGCTGCTCCGATGCATAATCAGCACTCTTTATCAACTGCCTGTATCCAAGCTGCTGCTGCTGCTGCTGCTGCTGCTGTTGACTTAGGAACGCCCGCAAGAAAGCTGGCATAGGTGCTGGTGCACTGCCATCCTCCTGCTGCTGCTGCTGCTGCTGCTGCTGCTGTTGTGGCCGCGTCTGCTGGCGCCAGCCAGTGTCTGCCGCACCGCCCCCGATCTTCAGCGCAAGATTAGCTCGCTGCAGCGGCGTCACTGCTACGCCAGCCAAAGCAGCAGCAGCACTAGCTGTTGCGTGCGGCAGCAGCCCCACGTCTGTTCTCCGCCGCTGCTGCTGCGCTTTCAGCCGGAGTTGCTGGTGGAGCCTGTTGCTAGCTACGAATAACACACCAAACACGGCCCCGCCAGTGGGGCTACTACTCCTTAGTGGTGGTCCCATTGGCAGTGCACCAGGCTGCTGCTGACTGCTGCCTGCAGCTGCAGCGGCTGCTAATGTGTATGCTGGCAGCTGTGCTGGCAGCTGCTGGCTGCTGTCGGCAGAGCCTGCTGGCTTTGCTAGCATGTGCTGCAACAGCGGCTGCGCTGCTGCTTGCTGCTGAAGCAGCTGTGATTGCAGGGGCTGCAGTTCTTGCTGCTGCCGCTGATGCAGCTGCTGTCCCTGCGTTCGCCGCCGCAGGGCCTGCGCCTGTAAACTGCCATCACCTGCGGCAATGCTGCCTATACCAGCACTGGCAGCAGCAGCGGCAGCAGTACTTGCCCATCTGCTGGACTCTCCTGGGTATGCCAGCACTGTGCTCCGCCGCGGTGCTGGTCCAGGCAATGCTGCAGCCGGTTGTTGCACACCTTCCCTGCTGAATGCCGCCACTGACGCTGGCGCTGCTGCTGCTGCTGCTGCTGCTGCTGCTGCGGCGGCGGCGGCGGCGGCGGCGGCGGCGGGGGCCAACGCAACGCGCGCTGTTGCCGTCTCTGTTTGCATTGGCTCTTCCACGCTTGCTCGGGTGCGCCTGGCAAGCACCATCCTCTTGCACATTGGCAGCTCGCTGTGCGGGGCCGGCACTTGCCCAGACGCCTCACTCCCAAGTTGCTGCTGCTGCTGTTGCTGCTGCTGTTGCTGCTGCTGTAAGATTCTTTGCTGCAGTAGCTGCTGCTGTATTGTCAAAAGCTGCTGCATATCTACAGGCCCCACACCTTGCATTGGCTGCTGTTGTGCACCAGGTGACACCTGCTGCCCAGCCTGGCATTGCTGCTGCTGCTGCTGCTGCAGCTGTGCAAGCAGTGCCATCAGCTGCTGCTGTTGCTGCTGTTGCAGCAGTTGCTGTTGCTGCTGCTGGGAGCCAGCTGCACCTTTGCTCATCAGCGCTTTTGACCGCGCAGCCGGCAGCAGTGGCAGGTGCTGCCCCAGCATGTTTTCACCATCAAGTGCCAGGTATGGTGCAGCACTGCCCCTGAGGTTCACACCCAAACCCTGCCCTGTCAGCACAGGGTACTGTGCCAAACCTGCTCCCATTTGGCCACCCAACGCACCGTCTCCTAGGTCAACTGTACTGCTGCGGCGCTGCTGCTGCTGCTGCTGTACTAGCTGCAGCTGCATGGCCTGCAGCTGCTCCAGCAGCTGCTGTTGCTGCGCCTGCTGCAGCACCTGCTGCTGCTGCTGGTCATCCACGGACCACAGCAGCAGCTGCGCCCCTGCCGGGCCAGTCTGCTGCTTCAGCAGCTGCAGCACCCTGCTTTCGAGTGCCTTGGGGTCCCTGCCTAACCGCCTCAACACCCCAGCAGCCGACTTCATCCACATCACTTTGAGCAGAAGCTTCTTCCCTTGCACTGACAGCTGAGACAGGCTGCTGTTGTTGCTGCCAGCCGGCCTCTCCATGACTGCAGCAGCAGCAGCCAGCGCAGCAGCCTGCACGTCTGCATCAGAAGCAGCACCAGCGCCAGCCCCTTGGCTGGCAGCAGCAGCAGCAGCGCTAGGCATGCTGCCAGCAGCAGCTGCAGCTGCCAGAGCCTGCCAGGGAAGTGCTGCTGCTGTCCTGCCATCAATGAACAGCCATGCATCATGCACCTTGCCGCGCCGGCCCCAGATACCACACGGCACCTCTGGCGCCCTCCCCTGCCCTGCTGCATCGCTGCTGCCAGCTCCTGCTGTGCCGTCTTGCTGCTGCTTGCTGCTGCTGCCTGCTGCTGCAGGAGGATCCCATGGCTGCCTGTTTGACTTCTTCTGGTTCATGAGCCGCTCATACCACCCATCTGCACGAGACTGCTGCTGCTGCTGCTGCTGCTGCTGCTGGCCAAGCTGCTGCCAGAAGCCAGCCGGGCTCAACACCAAGCCAGCCATAGCGCCTGGCAGCCCTGATGCTGCTGCTGCTGCCGCTGCTGCAGCCGTGCTGTACTGCTGCAGACCAGCAGCAAGGGCAGCGGCAGCAGCAGCATAATCCTGAGCGCTGCTGCCGTTGCCAGCTCCACCAAAACTGCTCCTGCTGCTACTGCTGTCACTCCCGGCCACCTGCCTGCCCTGCAGCTGAGGTTGTGCAAAGCTCGGCTCACCACAGAAGTCCACGCACCCTTCACCCCACTGCTGCTGCTGCTGCTGCTGCCAGTTCTGACCACCCTGTTTTGCCCGCACATCGATGCTGGTCCTACGCTGCTGCTCATTCAATGCGCCACCTCCCTGCTGCTGCTGCTGCTGCTGCTGCTGCTGCCCGGTACTGACCCCGTCACCATTGCTAGTCCCACTGCCGCCATCTTGCTGCTTGGTCTGCCGCCTTGCAGGCAGCGCCGGTGATGGTGCTCTGCCACCAGCCAGCAATGCCTCAGCAGCAATGACCCTATACTCCTGCTGCAGCCCCTCCCCTAGCCCTCTCTCATACTTGCTAAAGGCACCGCCTGATGAAGACACTGCACAGAAGCCCCTGCTGCTGCCTGGAGGCGTGCCGCCCTCACATGTTGTCCTGCGAGAAGATGCAGTGTGCGGATGATCCGCACTGTCTCCAGCCCCTGCTGCTGCACTGCCACCACCAGCAGGAGAGCAGCTGCGATAGGCAGTGCCTGGGTGGCCATCTGCAGGACTGCTGCTGCTGCTGCTGCGCCCTGCTACGTCGCTGACTCCTTCCCTAGATGCCAGAGGGCTCGCATAATGCGGCAGTGCAGTACCATCTGCGTAACCAGCTGCATCATTTTGGCTGCTGTGCCGGCTGCTGCCATGCTGGCTGGCCCTGCTAGGGCTCCTGCCCTCAGCTGCATGGCTGTCTGGGCTAGGTGACCTGCGCTCAGCTGCTGCTGCAGCTGCTGCCACCATTGCTGCAGCCATGGCAGCAGGGTCTGACGCTGACCTGCTGCAGCGCACATTCTCAGCAGCACCCTCGCTACACGCTGTTGCCCCTTCCTGCTGCTGCCCCTGCTGCTGTTGTTCATCTGGTGTGCCCTGAGCATCTGATAGCATGTACTGCATCTGCTGTACTGCTTGCTGCCACTCCAATGAACCGAGCTCCAGGCCCGCTGCTGCTGCAGGCGCTGCTGCCAGCGCAGGCGGCAGCGGATCATCCGGATGCTGCTGCTGCCACTGCTGCTGTTGCTGCTGCCAGTACTGCTCCAGCTGCTGGTGCATCTGCTGCATCACATGCGGCTCCTGCTGCTGACCATTGCTGATGAAGCCTGCAGCAGCTGCTGCATCATAAAGCCAACCTGCCTCACCAGCTGCACTGCTACTTCCAACAAACCCATTTCTACTGGCATCTCCATCTCCAGCATCTGCAACTGCTGCTGGCAGCTCATCACAGTCAGCAAAGTGCACAGCTGGAGATGCCTTGCTCCCCCTGCAGCTCCCACTGCTGCTTGACTGCCCTTGTGCACCGTCTGCTGCTCCTGCCGCTGCACCAGGTGGCGTACCCAGCCTACTTTGCCGCCTGCTGCCAGCAGTGCCTGGCGGCTGGGTGCCTGCAGCTGCACCTGCTTGCGATGCTTGTGCATCATCTGCTGACGGCTCTGATGCTGCGCAATCATCATCGTCTGCAGATGCCACTGCAGCTGGGTTGAGCCTGCTGATGCTGTGGTGTGGCTGCCGAGCAGCACTCCTAGCACGCACTGTCACGCCGCCACCCGCATGTGCGATGGCGACTGCACACACACAGGCAGCAAGGGCAGCAGCAGCAGCAGCATTAGCGTGAGTCCAGTGCAGGGAAGGCTGTTCCTGCAGTTGCACTGCTTCCAGCTGAGCTGTGACCTAAGTTTTGGCATGTGACAGCCACATCCACAGCACCAGCAGCTGCTTCACGCACCTAAGCACAAAGCAGCCTCACAAACGAGCCGTCTCTCGTTCTAACCATAACGCAAACATTGGGTAAGCCTACCTGCGTTGTCCGCTTTTGCCAGCACAACACTGACGCTCTTGCCAACACGCACGCCACCAGCAGACTTGAGCGCCCCCCTGCTGACACTGGCCCGCTTCGGCAGCCCACTGCTGTCCTCCCCACCCCCGATGTAACCTCCGCCCGGACTCCGTGGCGAGCCGCAGCTGCTGCCGCCATACACGCTGCTGCCAGCACTGCCTGACTCGTTGCCTGCTGCATTGCCGCCGTCCTTGCTGCCGGTTTTCGGCCGCATGCTGCGCCCAAAGGTGATGCCGCTGCGGCGGCTCATGCTGCGGTGCGTGCGGGGGCCTGAAGGGGAATCCGGGTCAGTGGGAGGGGTGCCAAGGCGTGTGGTGCTGGGGCGGGTGGTGCCTGGCGTGCGCAGAGAGCCCTGCCAGCCATTGCCTGCAGGCGCTTCAGTGTCGACCCGCAGCGCCAGCGGCCGCTGCAAGCAAGAACACAGCAGGACACAACACAGCAGCAAGTCAGCGCGCAGCAAGAGCAGTGCAGAGAGCCCTGCCAGCCATTGCCTGCAGGCGCCTCTGTGTCGACCCGCAGTGCCAGCGGCCGCTGCAATAAGGGCGAAACAGAACACAAGACAACACAACAGCAAGTCAGCGCGCAGAAAGAGCAGGGACAGCACAGAAGAAGCTCACAGCCGCGCTGCTGCTTGCAGGAGGCTGCTGCTCCCACTGCAATGACCTCTGCGCTGCTGCTAGTGGTGCGGCTGCGGGGCCATGCAACTCCCCGCACCTTCACAGGCGACGTGGGCTTGCTGAGCACCTTCCAGCCACCAGCTTGCTGCTCCTCTTCCTCCTCCTGCTCCTCCTCACTCTCACTCTCTTGCGCAGCATCACCCGCACCCGCAGCAGCTTCACTATCCTTTGCCGCTGCCACCTTCTGCAGCAGGTCTGTCAGCTGCAGCTCCGCAATGTCGGCCATGCTGAGCTGGCCCTCTTCCAGCACATGCTGCAGTGCCTGCTGCAGCTCCTGCTCCTGCTGCGCTGTCAGCTCCACCTCATCCCCATCTTCCAGATCTCCAGCTCCTGCAATCCCACCATCCATGCTGCTGCTGCCTGCTTCGCTGCCAGCAGCACCTGCTGTGCTCAAGCCAGCTGCTGCAGTAGGCTTGCGGCGCAGCAGGTTGGAGACGTATGCGGCGCGGTGCGCGCGGCGCACCTTGGCGCGCAGCATCATCATTGCAAGGGCGCGGCTGGCGCGCTTCTGCAGGTGCTTGCGCCACGCGCGCTGCGGGACAGCAGCAGGAGGTCATGGGGGCGGTGTGAGTGACAGCAACATAACAGAACAGGTAAAGCTGCTGAATGCAGGGTGAGGCTGATGTTGCTGACTGCTGATGAGGAGCCTGGGCACAACGGGCTGCATCTGCTCGTGTCTCTAAATGTAGCAGCAGCAGTTTTGTAGTGCCACATATAAATCGTGCAGCTGAAGCTGAAGCTGCAAATTCATCAAGCAATTTAAACATTTGCCGTTTGCTGCTGTGCTAAAGCCACCTGAATCTTGTGGCAGCACAAAACGCCGCTGCATCCGCTGCTCTCACCTGGATGATCAGCACTGCATGCTTGATGCGAATCATCTGTGCAATGCCATCCTCCTTGGCTCGCTTCTTCTGCTTCATCACCTCCATCCAGTTTGACTTGGGGCTGTCAGGCAGCCCATCCCAGTCATCCTGCGCCTCTGCTGCAGCTGCTGCATCTGCGGGCGCTGCTGCTCCTGCAGCACTGACATTCAGCTGCACCTGCTGAGGTGGCGGCTTGCGCGGCTTGGCTGACACTGCCCGCAGCCGTGCCATCAAAGGGAAGTAGCCCCAGCGCCTGCATTACAGTGTTGTGTGGAGCAGAGCGCATGCATCGTCTTGTAACACTTGCTACTGGAGAGTACAGCTGCTATACAATGCCAGTGGTATGAGGGTGTGCTTCAGCGCTGGCTGTTGCTGCTGCTGCTAGTCCGATGCTCACTGCAAATTGCTGGGCTGAAACACTTGCCTATCTTTGAGCTGCAGCCTGACTGCAACTTGCAGGAATATCTAGAAAGCACTCCAACAACATGCATCGCCTGCTGCTCGGCTCAGTTGTGGCAACGCAAGAACAAGCTTGCAGGAAAGGCAGAACCAAAGTAGCAGCAGTTTCAACCAGCTGCTCATCGCTCACCTGTGCCCCACCAGCAAGTCCTCTGCAGGTGCTGCCCCAATTGCTGAAGCACCGGTGCTTGCAGGATCTGCTGCTGCACCATCCTGCTCGTCTGCCCCTGCCGCTCCTGCATCTGCTGCTGCTGCAGGTACGCCCGTTGCTCCATCAGGTGGCAGGAAGAACAGCTCTGGCGAAATCTTGAGGATGCTGCGGGTCACACAGATGATGCAGGCGTACACATCAGGAAGAGCAAGAGTCCAGGCAGTTGGCAGTAAGCAGGTGCGCAAGGTTGCTGCTGTCATTAACTACTGCAGGACAGCGCTCAGGCTCATCAACATAAGCCTCTGTATGCTTGCAGCTGCTGTGTGCAGTGCAGGCTGCTGTGCATGATGCCTTTGGCTCAGAAATCTTTGCTTGCTGTGAGCTGCATCTGAGTGCTATGAGACCCTGCACACCTCTCTCCAGCATCTCCAAACTGCTTGTATGCCAGGTAGTGCCTCTGGGCTGCATCTAGCTCTGCTGACACTTGCTTTAGCACTGCAAGCACCTGAAGCAGCGCAGTGACATGCAGCAGCAACCTTAAGTCTCCATGATAGCAGCCCCAGCACACTCAGCAGCTCTCCGAAAGTACTGTCACCTCTTTGTTTACACGTATACGGCCCTTCCTGCTGCTTCTGAACTTGCCGAGCTGCCTAACTTCTGGCCTGACAGCAAACTCAGTGCCAGGAAAAGACAGGGCCTGGTCGCCCAGCAGCGTGCGCACGCCGAGCTCGGGAGGCTGATAATCCCATGTTGGGCTTCCATCCCCGCTGTAGGACCCCTCCATGCCCCTGGTCGCGGGAGAATACGCTCGGCACTACATACGTATCCCCTCCATTTTCCGTGCCCATCACGCAGCTGCTCCGTTCACCTGAGGTACATCAAATTTTTGATACGATGCAAACTATACGTCGTTGGGTTGCACATACGCAGACTGTCATAAACCCTTGAGGTTACCCCTGCTGCTGCAAGGCCAGCTCAGCTCACAGTGTGAGCCAGGTGTTCCAAAAAACCTGTGCAGCCAGCCCACAGAAGCTGACCAACCTTGCGACGATAACGGGACCATTTCAGGCCAGCTACTGACGCCTAGTTTCAGCAGCAATGCTGCAACGGCCTATCTCTGCTTGTTCCACTTGCCACCAGATCCGCCTCCCCTACTGCCACCTCCCCTGCCACCGCCCCTGCCGCCACCCCTGCCTCCGCTGCTGCCGCGGCCACCACCGCCGCTGCCGCTGCTAGCTGCTGCTGCCGCTGGCTCGCGCTCCCGCTCTGCTGTCCTGCGTGCCCTCCACCAGAAGCGGATGGGGCTGCCCTCAAAGCCCATGTTCTGCCGCACGTTGCGCTCGATGTACCTGCAGCAGGAACATTTGTAATGGGCAGTGCAGCGTCACATAACACATTATTGACGACCCACCAACCCCATGTGCTGCTGGGATTACTATTTAGATTACAACCGCAGCATGCAGGACACTCCAACAGCACGCTGTGTTCAACCAACACCACCAGCCAGCTGCACTTTCTCATACACGTTTACCATGAAACCTTTCACACAACTGCGACAGCTCTGCGCAGCACTGCCAAAGCAGACTGCACTGTACCGCTGCTCCAGCAGGACGAGCTTCAACAGTACACAACCCACCTCCGGTAGTCTTCTGAGAAGAGCCGAGGGTCGTTCACAAACAGCACAAACGTAGGAGGGCTCACAGCCGCCTGCGTGGCGTAGTAAATGCGCCCCTGCTTGCCGCTGCCGCGCTGGCTAGGCGGTGCCTTCCATGCTACAGCCTCTCGCAGCACCAGGTTGAGTGTGGCTGTAGATACACGCCGCCTGTGCTGCTCGCCCACTGCCAGGATGGCAGCCACCACCTGGTCCACGCTGCGCCCCTTGCTGCAAACGGTAAGCAAACAAACGAAGCAAGGCAGGTGTGCGCACTCTGTTAGTGGTGTACTCATTCCACTGATTTCTAGGACGGCAACATATACTCAATAGGTGCGGCTGTCACGTCTGCTGCGCCCGCAGCAACCTGCTTCAGCTGTATACTTGCAGCTCATCTTGCAAGCCCTGTCGACAGCATGTGAAGCTGAACGGCACAAGGCTATGTAGCATTTGCAACCTGGCCACATGCAGTACACATTTCCACACACCTGGCTGTCGTGCACACGACGGGTGCCCAGCCCACAGGCCTCAGCTGCGCCTTCACATCTGCCTTGTACGCATCCATGTCTTCAGCAGCCTTGGGAGGCACCCTGTCCCACTTGTTCACAGCCACCACTGCTGCACAGCCGTCCTTGGCGACCAGCTCGGCCAGGCGGAAGTCCTGTTGGCAGCAGCGGCAGCAGCACCATGAAGAGAGAGACATAGCACACATGTTGACTTGTCACAAACCCAGACAGACTAACAGGAGAGAGAGAGAGAGAGACGCATCCCTACCTCACAGGCGAGAAAACACACACATGGTCAGGCAGAAGCTTGCGGCTGGGCGTCAGCGACTCAGCAACAGCGCTGGCATCTGACGAGGAGAGCCGTGCATGCACAACATGTGCTGCCACAGAGCTGCAGGTACCCTGCGCTCGAAGTAACAGTGCATGCCGCTGCCAGCAACCCAAAAACACTGCAATCAGGCAAATGCGTTGCACCCGCACCTGCTGCGTGACCCCCTCGGAGCCATCCAGCACCATGACCACAATCTCAGCGCGTGACGCAGCACGCATCGCGCGGTCGACTGACAGCTGCTCAGCGCCGTCCCTGAAGACGCAGCAGCACACGCAGATTCAGACAAGACAGAGCATCCGCCAGGGGTCGAGCTGCTTCCATTTTGTCTGCAGAGTCTTGCAGGCATGTTTGGCAGATAGCAACGCTAGTTGACAGCGAGCATGCTGCCGCTGCAGATCATAGATTACCAAGATCTGTATGCTGCATAAAGCCTGGGCAGCAGGAAAGATGCCAACACAAACTACATTCAACTCTCTGGCCTGGCCACACCTCCAGCATGAAATTGCAATGCGGCAAGCACTCACTTGCTGTCAGCCACGCGCGCCCGCTTGCGGATGCCTGCGGTGTCGATCAGCGTCAGCTGCTGCCCTCCCGGCAGCGTCACAGTTGTGTCTACGGCATCGCGAGTGGTGCCGCTCAGGTCGCACACAATGGCGCGCTCCTCGCCACAGATGGCGTTCAGCAGGCTGCTCTTGCCTGCGGCAGCAGCAGCAGCAGCAGCAGCAGCGGCAGCAGCAGCAGCAGCAAACAGGCACTGCTCGCTGAAGAGTTTTCTCCTCAGATAGTTGGCTTTGCAGATGGTGTTCAGCAGGCTGCTCTTGCCTGCGGCGGCTGCAGCAGCAGCAACACAAGCACTGTTCATTCAACATGTTCTCCTTGGACAGTTGCTTTGCTTTGAAGGTGCGCAGCTTTGCTTTTTTCATGCTAGACTGTCCATCTTTACAGTTGATCGCACATTCGTTCATGCTGACAGTAACTGAAGGTGACACTGCCAGCATTATCGGCACCAATCGTTCGGCTGTATTGTGGCTGCACACTGTGTAAAACGTGCTTGCATGCAACACACACCGTGTGTGTTGACAGTGACTGTCACACAGCAGCAGTGTGGCAGCAGGCTGGCTGCACAGCACTCCAAGCAGTGGTTTTTGAGCTATGTCAAGCTCTCGCCTCCTTTCGGTGTGTGATTCTGCTGAAGCTTGAGTGTTGCAGTTAAAGGAGAGGTTGCAGTTATAGGAAGGTGGCAGAAAAGTGGGCTGGCCGCTCGGAGTGTGTTGAGCTCAAGTCGCACTGCAGGAATTGCAGTTGCTTGCAATAGGACAGTGGCATTGTGTGGCTACATGTACTAGTTTGGTGATCACCACACCCTGGCGACCTGTCCAACACCACAAAGGATGGCATTACGCCATCACAGAGTCGCCCAGGGGTTCAATGATAAAACCTGGTTGCATTACATGTGTCTAGCAAGACTGCTTCGTGAACCACAAGCTGGTGCGGCCTCAACCCCCCCGCTATGACGCAGCTGCTGAAATAACAACATAGCACAGCCAACCCCGCAGCAAAAGCCGAAATGAATGCGCATAACTTTCAGCCAGCACACAGAGTTGGGCATGCCCTGTGTGCCGCAGCATACGCTGCAGTAGCAGACACAGACGAAGCCTGCACAAGCGGACAATCAAACTGGATAAGCAATTCCGAATTCAGGCAAAGCAGTGAGGCTCACATACAGGTTGTGCGATGTCACGTGCAATGCAACTCACGACCACTAACCGTTAACTGTTGATGCAATGCAGATAAGCGGCACATGCAGTGGCTGGTGGCTGACAAGGACGTAGCACAAAACCAGCACAGCTGTCAAAGGCAAAGGGGCAACACCACAATGCAAAAGCCATATTGAAACTCAGCCTAATCGTACACATGATCTCGCTGCAACTGCCGAGCATGGCTGCAACGTTCTGCAGGCACAGCAGCCACAGCAGAACAGCTGTGACAAGATGCACAATCACCAATGGCTGCAGCAATGCAACCGCGCAGTTACACACCACAGCAGCTTGCCAGCTGCCACACCACCTTAAACATATGCAATGGGCCCTTCCAGGCTGCCCTCTGCAAACTGCCGCACAATAGGCTCATCCGTGGTGTCAAACTCTGCTGTGGTACCCTCCCAAACCACGCGCCCCTGATGCAGGAAGATGATGCGATCTACTGCTCGCCTGATCGTGCTATGCTGATGTGTCACCACAATGTAGCTGCTGATGCCGCCTTTCCTGCCGCTGCTGCTGCCGTTGCCATTGCTGCTACTGCCATCCTGCTTTTCCTGCAAGCTGCGGATGAGGTCCTCGACCACTGTCGAGGCTACAGGGTCGAGGCCTGCTGTTGGCTCGTCATACATCAGCACCTGCTCTGCTGTGTCCCGCACATCTTTCACAACTGCACGTGCAAGCGCCACACGCTTCTTCATGCCACCTGACAGCTCAGAAGGGTACAGCGATTCAACACCAGTGAGACCCACTTGTCCTAGGCTTTCTGCCACCAGCTGCTGCACTTCCTGCTTGGGCAAGTTGGAGTGCTCATACAGCAGGAATCCAACGTTCTCACCAACAGTCAATGAATCAAACAGCGCTGCATTCTGGAAAACCATCCCAACACGCAGCGGCTCTTCCCCTGTCTGGTCAGACAGCAGACCCTGCCGTGTCTTGCCACAGATAAGAATCTCCCCCTTGTCTGGTGCAAGCAGGCCTGCTGCTAGGCGCAGGGTGGTTGATTTCCCTGTGCCTGAAGCTCCAATGATCCCTATGGCCTCCCCACGCCGAATCTTGAAGCTAGCACCTTGCAGGATGCGCTTGCTGCCAAAGGACTTGTGCACGTCCCGAAACTCTATGAGCACGTCGTCGTCCTGCTCCGGCTGGCTGCTGCTGGCAGGTTCAACACTGCTATACACTGCCGTTGATGTCGAGGCGCTGCCTACGTCTAGCTCTACGCTGCGTAGTGGCTGCACTGACCGGTGCCTCTGCTGCTGCTGGGCGGGCCTGCACAGCTGCTGCGTGCATGGGCATGGCTGCTGCACCCAAGGATTCGGAATACGTCTTTGTAACAGCAAGGAGCTTTGCATGGCTGCAAAGCACAGTCGAGGCAAACGTGCTGCTGCTGTGATGCAAGTAGCTGCCGATCGAGCAAGCACCGACTCGAGTGGTCCCTTGTAACACAACACGATCACTTGGCGATCAACGAGAACGAGTTGAGGGGTCTATACGCTTGTGGTGGGCTGTGCCGGTTTTCAGCAGTTATGACAGTGCAGCGACAGCCCAGACCCTGAAGTCTGAGGCTTGCACTACTGAAGCGGGTTTCCACCGTCTTCCGTGTTGTCCTGACGGTTTTCAGCCCTACAAATTCATCGGGCAGCTTGACTGGTCAACCCACAGGCCTTCGCCAATGTCCAGGGTTGGCAGTGCCAGCGGATGTCAACCACCTGCCAATCCAAATACCTCTGCACATGCAGTGTGCATTCATACACCAGGAACGCCAGCAGACCAACTCACCAACGTTAGGCCTGCCGACAATGGCAACTGCCAGCGGTTTGTCGCTCTCGTCGACAGTCTCCATGTCTTTTGGTGGCGGCAATGTGCCCACCAGCTTGTCCAGCATCTCCCCTACAGAGACACGGATGCAAGCATGATATTTTTGCACATCTGAACACGCTGGAGCACATCAAGCAGGTACAAGATCTTATAACAACAAGCGACGAGCATACAGTCCTGCCACAAGCACACACGTCTTGATTCTTCACCCTGGCTGACACAACCCAAAGGCCGCACTGCGACTGCCCCTAATGCCGTGGTGTTGCAACTGCATTGATGCCCTGGCAAAGTATAGCTGCTGTTGACAGGAATCCTGTAAGCTATTGCTGATGGTGCACTCACCAGTTCCGGTGCCGCTGATGGCTGACACAGGGTGCGGCTCCAAGCCCAGCTCCCAAAACTCTGCAGCCTGCAGCAGACACCATCACGGCAGTTATGCGCCGGCATAGCAGCAGGACAAGCAGAGGGAGGTGCTTAAGCACGATCCATGCACAACCATGAAGCTGGCACGTGTCATGCACAGCAGCTGGTGCACCTGGGAGGGGTGCTCCTTGTACAATACCAGAACTGCCTGCGCCACCACCCCCTTTCCTGCAAGGCTTCAAGCGAACACCAGCCGGACATCCACGACAGATAGCAGTATTGATGCTGCCGCACCTGTGTGGGGCCTTGCGTGCTGCTTTCACACTTGTTGACAGCCAGCACCACAGGCTTTGAGGGATGGTGCCGCTGCAGCCATGCCACCACCTCCTCATCGCTAGGGTGCAGCCCAGACTGGCCATCTACGACCAGCACTATGCTGTCAGCCTCAGCAACACCTGCGGCAGCAGGGAGCAGCAGCACAAAAACTGCATCAGAAATAGCGTACTTGCAGGCAACGGCCTCCACCAGACAGCTGCAAGGACATACTTCAAAAGCTGGCAGCTGCAGCACCCAAGCGCCTGCTGCACTTTCTCAGTGTTTGCGTTCAAGCAGCACCATGACTAGGAGCGCCCGAAACTGCCGCAGCTATCCAGCTTGCTCAAGCTGCTGCGTGGTCACTGGCAAGCCCGATACTGCAGCCACTGTGCTGCACAAGCTGACCACACACCTGCTGCTGCTTGCCGCTCAATGGCCTGTGGTAGCCCCTCTGCTGATATGGACGCCATGGCTGCTACCTGCTGCTCTGCCGGCAGCTTCGTTGCATCACTCATTAGGCCACCTGCGGCAAGGCAGCAACAGGAGTCACAAGTTGCATCAGCAGCAGCGCTGTTGCAAAAGCCAGGTCCAGGCATGCACAAGGTTGCTTGAATAAGGAGACAACAACTCAGCATGTGCGATGGCAATACCTATGAACTGCTCACGTCTGGTGCAACGCATCAATGTTCTTGCAGGAGACTGGTCAGCAACACCTACCTGTGTCGATGAGGCAGAACTCCTTGTCTCCCCAGAAAGCGCGCGTGTACAGCCGATCCCTTGTCACGCCAGGGTAGTCATACACAACAGCTAAGCTGCTGCCTGCAAGCCTGTTGAACATTGCTGACTTGCCAACATTGGGTCGTCCCACAATGGCAACTTTTGGCAGGGCCTCAATCGGCAGCTGCTTCTTGCGTAGCTTGCGCGGCACAAAGCTGCTGCTGTTTGATGTGGAGGCTGCGGCTGCTGCTGCGCGGCGCTCCTCTAAGCGTGCCTGGATGTCTGCTGCTTGCTGTGGCGAGGCCACACTGCCAAACTCAACCAGGAGGTCCTCGTCAGCAAACGCATCTGCAGGAAAGCAGCAGTTGCAGCACAGAGGGTTGTCAGCAGCTTGCAGGATAGCCAGCTAAGCGCAGCTCATACAGGAAAGGCGAAGCATGGCTGTCATTTGTGCTGATGCTGCTTGTTATATGTGGGTTTGATGTCAATCAATGTCAGAGTCGAGACACTGATGTCAGGCGCTAGGACCCTGGTATGCTTTTCTGTGCAGCCCAGCCTGTGACACGTGCAGCTGTGCCCTTGCACACAACAGGCGTAACTCTGCGACATAGCCGGCTTATGTACATTGAACAACTCATAGCTCGCAGTGCCGTTGAACTGTCCAGTACTTGTGCTGAACTGATGGAGCCACTGACAGCTGCCACACAGCTGTGCCGCCGATGTGCTGTGGCCACCACGCTGTTTAGCAAAGTTTATAGGCAATACCGGAGTAAAACTCGCCTTCAGGCTCCACCTCTGTATCTGGCAAGTCCTTTAGCTTTTCCACGAGAGCAGCAGCAATCTTCTCAAAGCGCTCTGCCTCCTCATCTGTGATGCTGTCAGGAGTGCCGCTGCTGCTCACGCGCGAGATGCATGCATGCCGAGGCGTAAAACCTTTGTGATTTGTTCTTGATACAGCTACTGAGTTCAATGGCTTTGCTGCAACCACGCGCCTTGTGAGCAACTGTGTGTGCAGCATCGGGACTCGCGGTGCGTGTGTGTACCGGAGCACTGAGCGTAGTCAAAGATTATTTTGGCACCAAACTTTGCACCAATGATCAATATATAACAGCACGGAAAGGCAAGCAAGTTCCACTTGGCCGCCCACTGATGCCAAAGCTGTGCTGGACCACACACAGAATGTTGGCTGCGCTTAAGTTGCAGTGATTTGTGAGCGAGAGACGATTCGCAAGCACCAGTCTCCTCCGGACATGCCTAGAGGAGTGCCCTCGTACATTCACACAACTGTCATTAGTCACTGACTACTGTTGTGACTGTTAGTCGAGTATCCAGCCCACCCACAGCAGATCATTGCCTCGGATCGGAACGACAGTATGCTCAAAGTCTTGTAGCGTTGAGGTGCCGCTTGTCTTAGTGCAACAGGACCATATATTCGTGGGACTCAGCATTGAGCAGCACAGGTGGTGAAGAGCACTGCGCTGGCGCTGTTGCTCATCCTGGTGAAAGCCTTTACAAAGATATGGTTTAGAATTGCTACGATAGCACAACTGCTGCCCGGCGGCGCTCAGCTACTGGTCCTGTCAAGTGAGTTGGCAAGTACCAACAGGACTGTGCTATGGTTTCCTACTTGCAGCTGCCTGGTCCTGGTTTTTATTGAAAAGCATTTGTTGCTTTGTTCTTTTCGTACAGGAACAACCTGGGAGTCATCCAAGCGCAGCAACAGAGGGGAACAGCGGCAGCCAGAAGCGATCAGCCAACACAGCGAGCAGCAGTAGCAGACCTGCAGGATGGAGGAGCAAGCCATGCACAGCATGCATGATCCTGAGCTGCACACACCTATCCTGCGCCATTTCAGCATCAGCCGCGACCAGCAGGCAGTGGCGCAGCTGCAGCTTGTGTCCAAGGAGCTGAACGCAGCTGTGTCACAGCTGCTTGCTGGCCAAGTGCCAGTAGCGCTTGCTGTGCATGAGAAGAGTCTGAGAAGAGCTGACGAGCAGATTCAGCGCGTGCACATGCTTGTGCACTGGCTGTCGAAGCATGCTGGGCTGCTGCAGACGTTTGATCTACAGCTGCAGTGTAGGATTGATGCAGAAGCAGCAGCGGCAGCAGGATACTGGCGTGTGGGGCCCGCACTGCAGCAGGCAGCGTGCATCCGTCCGCTGCAGCTGCAGTCATTCTGCCTTCAAGGCATTCTGGTGAATGCTGGGATTCTGGAGCAGCTGCCGGTGCCACATCTCACGCGCCTGTGTGCAGATGTAGACGTCAGCAGATACGCCAGCGTGCAGGCGATTGCAGCACTGTCAGGCCTGCGCTGCTTGCAGCTCTGCAGCTCAGACACAGCAGCCTCAACCGACAACGTGCTTGCGCCGCTCGCACGGCTGCCGCAGCTGACAGAGCTGCATGTAGGCACGGTGCGGCCTGCGCAGCTGCAGTGGGTGCCGGCAACAGTACAGCAGCTGCACCTGGCTGTGGGGCGCCTAAGTGCACGGCAGCTAGAGCAGCTGGCGACATGGCTGGCAGAGCGTGCCAGCATTGTCCGTGTGCTGCAGCTGCTGCTGGACCCTAGTACCCACAGCCCAGCCTGGCGTTCAGCACTGGATGCACTAGTAGCAGCATTTCAGACTGCCGTTGCTGCTGCAACAGCAGCACCAACAGGGGCGGCAGCGGTGTCAGCAGCACCAGCTGCAGCAGCCGCACCTGCATCAGCAACATGCAGCAGCTGGCAGCTGCAGCAGCTGACGATCAATTCGCTGTCAGAATTGGCTTCCGCTTGGCTGCAAGTCACGACAGCGGGACGCATCATGCAGCACCTGCCAGCAGGGACGCTGAGGCGCTTGGATTGCAAGGTCACCTGGAGCGACGCAGCGCAGATCAACACAGTGTGTACACACACTGGCTTGCGCAGTCTTTCCCTGGGAGGCAATGCTGACATGCGTGCACATGCAGATGATGTTTTGCAACCTTTATCAGCATTGCAGCAGCTGACAGCTCTAACGCTGGCCGGCTGTTTTCGTAGGGAGCAGCTGCAGCATCTGCAGCTGCCGCAACTGCAGCACCTGGCATTTCGGTTGAGTGGCAGTTACAGCACAACAGAGGAGCTGGCGCCGCTGAGGTTGGAGCAGCTCACAGCCCTGCAGGTGCTGCAAGTTGATGCTGCCGCCAATGGCTTGCTGCAGCGGGACTGCTTGCCACCGAATCTCTGCCAGCTGAGGTGGTCAGGCTGGGTGACAGGCGACACAGCGGGAGTGCAGCCGCTGCTAGCTGTCAGCCGCTTGCAGCAGCTAACGATCAGGTGTGATGATGTGATGGCAGCTCAAACAGAGGAGGCACGACTGGCAGTGCAGGATCTGCTGCAGCTCAGCACGATCGGCAGCTTGCAGGAACTGAAGCTGGTAGTGTACAAGGAAGCAAGTTTGACTGTAGATGATGCAGCAGCAGCGGTATGGCATGCGCTGCCGCTGAAGGAGCTAGATCTGGGGAGCTCAGGTCTTGTGCACAGTGATGTGCTGCAGCAGCTGAGCAGAGTTAAGGGGCTGACTAGGCTATCATTGTGCAGTGACTTGCTGCCCGCTGGCAGGCAGGCGGCTACGCACCAGCAGTTGGGGCTGTTGCTGCAGCAGCTGACAGCGCTGCAGGATTTGAGCATCCTCAACAGCAACAAGGATCCTGAGGCTGATGAAGCAAGCAGTGATGATTTGTTTGGGGGGATGCAGCATAATGCTGCAGGCATTGCAACATTGCTGCAGGCCATATGTGACCTGTCTGTGTTAGAGCGTGTGCAGGTGGACTTGCCTGTTCGGCTGGAGTATGGAGCTGTGCAGCAGCTGTCGAGCATGTTTGCTGCTTTGCTGCCGGCTGGTGTGTGGTTTCAGTTGACGGAGGATGTGCTCGACATGCGGTCAGATAGGTTGTGATGCTTCAGCGCTTGAGTTGTTTGGGCATGCAGCTGCTAGTGTATTGTGCTGTACTCATTTCTGCATCGCAGTGCTAGCATCATGCCATGATGGCTGTGACACACAGCATATGCATGCATGCAGCACATTAATGGTGCACGAACAGCACTGTATAGTCTGTTGGTCAGCGGCATTGAGCTGCAGAAGATGATTGTTGGCCCTGAGCATCAGGCAGCGGCTGAGGCAGCCAAACCTGTGGTGGGTTGGATCACAGCAGAAGCAACTCGACTGCATTGCTAGCGTTTGAGCTGTGCCACATCGCGGCATCTTGGACACCAGTTGCAAGCATTGCATGCTTTCAGCGCTGCCCTCATGATCAAGGGTGCAGCCGCGGGCGCTGCCAGCCAGTGGGTTGTTGAGGCATCTGCAGGGACTCTTGGCAAGGTTGGTTACTGCGGTAGAGCTGCAGGTGACATCGCTTGGCATTTCAGTGCAGGTGCACTGCGGTGTAATGTTGCGTTGTGCTTCACTGCAACGTCTTCTACTGCAACTCATAATACGGCAATCAAAACCCTGCCCCTGGGCTGAGGTCACGTGCTTTTTGGTGTCAATAGCTTGTTGGAGCCAGCGTAGCTGCTTTCAGCGGCAATTCCCTGCTGTTTTGTTCCAATGTCACAAACCAATCTCCCCCTGAAGAACACAACGCATGCTACCCCATGACAGCTCGATGTCACGAAATTACTAGGCGCGAAAGTGTCTTGCGGCTGATGCGACCGACAGCAGCCGCAGCTCCGCAGCTTTAAACTCGTTGTTTGATGCAGTGTGCCAATTACAGCGAGCTTGTATGGAGCAGCAGCTCAGCATCACCTTGGTTGGAGCGCCAGCACAGAAGGTGATGATGGGGCCATCCACAGCGTGATAAACTGCGGGGTATTGAATCAAGTTCAGAAAATACGTTGTGTTTTCGATACTGCAGGTTGACAGGGCGCTGGCTGCAGCAGCATGCAAACTGGCAGCACACCAGCATGAAGAACAGTGGAGCAGCTGCTGCGTTACAGCAGGCACTCTTGCATCAGCGGTTGTGCATGTACCACCACAAAGCAGAAAGACAACAGCTCCTAACATCAGGCTCTCCCTGGCAGTGCAGTCTCTCTTGCCAGATGTTGCCATCCCAGACAAGGCTGCAGCACCTAAGGGCCCTACCGTAGCTTCAGCAGAGTTCATTGCTGGCCTCACTGCCAAGTCTGGCAACATAGCACCCTCATGCAGCTTGCCTGGCCAGATTGCAGGAAGCAGATCATGCTACATGTCATCACAGATGCACACTATGCCTTTGAGGTTGCCCAGCAGCGTTGCATCAGGCTGCAGGCATTCAGCCGCAAAGCTAATTGCTGCACAACTTGGAACGCTACTTCCTAAGCCTGGCCCTGGCAGGAAAGATGCCACAGCATTGCAAAGCAGTTCCAGCCATTGCTGCATGCAGCATGGCAGTAGACTGTGTCAAACAGGGCGTATTGGGCATGCAGGAGCACCAGCTGCAGCAGCAGCACCTATCGCAGGCACCCTGGAGGCAGCTTTCATGGCAGCAGCAGCTGCCAGGCTACAGATTGCTGCAGCTGGCAGCTATGTTGTGCATCTGCCCCATATCGGCAGGCAAGGTGACCCCTCACCAAGTTCTGCACAGGAGCCAGCGCTTGCGCCTGCGGAGGGAGCAATGCCTGCACAGCCAGACCACCAGATTGACCAACAGCCAGGTGGTGTTTGCAGCAAAGCAGCGGCAGCAGCAGCAGCAGCAACCACTCTAGATACCTACTTTGACTCCATAGACAAAGCCGGGAAGCTGGACACTCCTCAAGAGGACATTTCAGCAGCTCTAGAGCTGGGCTTTGCAAAGGCTGTAGCAGCAGGTGGGCTGCAAGCCACAGCCAGCAGCATGGCCAGTGTTGCTGTACAGCTTGCAGGACTGCTGGGGGTTCCTGCAAGTGACTGCGGCGGCAGCCCTGCTGTGGCACCTGTCGCAATGGCTGGCAGCGCTGTTGAGTCAACCTGGCTGCAGCAGGCAGCTCAGGAAAGGCCTTCAGCTAGCTTGCGCAGCACACTGTCAAGGGCAGCAACTGACGCAACTACCGGTAGGACATCCAAGGTGCCGCAGCTGTGGCTACAGCAGCAGCAGGCATACAGCCGCTCGCCCAGCAGCAGCCAGCCAGGCAGTCCTCCAAGTGCCAGTGCTGCTGCAGCAGCGGCACAGCAGTCGTGCTGCAGCAGCTTGCCAGTGCTGGGGTCAGCTGGCAGTGCTGTGGAAGGCATCATGAAGATTAGCTCTCCCCGCAGCAGCAGGTTCGCGTGTCCCGGCAGCATCTTGCAGGCACCTTTACCAGCCGTAACAGATGCAGATGCAACTGCCAGCAACGCCAGCCTCAGGGGCAGGCCTGTAGTAGGGGCAACTGGCAGCTACATCCCAAATGGGCAACCTGGCAAAACAGTGGGGCTGTTTGGGGCGCTGCCTGCGATAGGGAGTCCTAGGGGAGTGGGGTATAGGCAGGCAGGTGGATTGTACGGCGGCAGCACCAGCAGCTGTGGTGCTGGAGCAGCATATCTAAAGCGCACCGCCAAGGTTCTAGCGCAGGAGCAAGCAGAGCCTGGGCCTGGCATCATTCTGGCGCCATGGAAGGATCAGCAGCATGTCAAAGCGGCAGCTGCAGTCGCAGCAGCAGCAGGGCTGAAGTCAGGCCAGCGTTGGCTGGAGCAGATTGCAGCTGAGTCAGCGGCCGAGCCCCTGAGCACTTGAGCTTGCGCTGAAGTGACACTGGTGCCACCAGTAGTAGCCCCTGGCACTGCCACCAGCATGACCGTTTTGAAGCTGTTACATTCACCCATGATGATAAAAATCAATCTCAATTAGCTGAGGCTTGAGTGGGGAGTAGCTGTCACAGCATGTGTACAGCCAGACCCGCAGGGCACAGCGGGATTTGCACTTTGAACATGACAAGTGACATGGTGGCGAGCGCCTGACAGTCGCTGCCTCTACTACACAGTGGTTGTGTCTGTAGACGGAAGATTCGGTGGACTTTGCAGGAGTGAAATGCTCAACTCACGATCACAGGTCTACCTGATACACAACAGCTGAGCAGCAGCGTGCTGCTCACGTTCCAGCAGTCCGTGCAGAAGCGGTGAATTGTCGTATAAACCAATGTTGAGCACCAAAAGTTGGTAACAAGCGTCTGAGCGTCTAAGATCGGCGTCTCTGGCAGCCTCTGCAGAGGCACATACAGTAGGACGCCATCATGGCGAACAAGGAGGAGGCCGAGAAGTTGAAGAATGAGGCGAACAAACTATTTAAAGGTATAGCATTGTTATCAAGGCGTATGCTGGCGTCATGCGCTGTGTACACGCTTATGTAGTGATCCGGTTGCTTGGTGGGGTGATGGGCTCTTGCAGAGAAGCACTACGCTGGAGCTGTCAATCTGTACACCAAGGCCATCGATCGCTACCCGGAGAACGCAGTTTACTTCGCAAACAGGTCGTTTGCGCATATAAAGCTCGAGGAGTATGGCTCAGCAGTAGCAGACGCCAGCAGGGCCATTGAGGTGGATCCCTCTTACGCCAAGGTGAGCTCATGCTGCATTCTGCAGCAGACTCTGTTGTGTAGATCAGACGTCAGGGCTGCATGCTTTGTGGCAGCTGCAGAGATCATGCACCACAGCAGTTGCAGAACTGCTGTTGCTTGGTTGCGAGACATTCAAAATCCATATGGCAGGACTGGAAGAGAAGATATAAGCAGTCTGACTGAGTGATTGGCTGTCAGTTTTGCGGTGCTGATTGGCTGTTTGGCACTGTGTCAGCAGATAATCACCAGTGCAACAAAACCAGTTGCAGCCTGATCTGCAGCTGTACTGCAAAAGTCCCTGCATGCATCTTCAGACAGTTTGGGAATCCATCCTTCACAAGTCCTGCAAGCACATCATCCACAAGGGCAGCTCCACATGCAACTGTGACCTACCTGCTGCACACCACCTGCTAACTGTCTGGCCTGGTCTCTGCTGCTGCTGTATTATGGTGCTGTTGCAGGGCTACTATCGGCGCGGAGATGCATACTTCATGCTTGGCAAATTCAAGGATGCCATCAAGGACCTCAAGACAGTGAGTGCCGGCACAGCAGCAGCAGCAGCAGCAGCAGCAGCAGCAGCTGTTGCAGCAGCAGTGTGGGGTGCCACAGCAGCAGCTATCAGAGCTATGGTGCAACCTGCAGCTAATGCGAAGTGCAGCAGCATGTGGGGTGGAGGTGGTGGGGAAGCAGCAGAGAATCAAACGAGACCCTGAAGCAGGGCACAGCACAGCCAGCAACCTGTGTGCAGCGGAGCCAGCATTAGAGTCTCAAGATCAGCAGGCAATAGTATTAGCATGTCCTGGGATTCGTGTCGAAATGCAACAGCAGGGGCTGTGAAGAGCAGCAGCACAGCTGAGCATCAGCAGCAGCTTTGATGACTGGCAGGTCATGGCGAGCACCTGGCGGTGGTAACAGATGTCTCAGATGAATGGCACTGGCATGCAGCTGCAGCTGCACGAGCGGCTGTTCAAACGCACTAGCGGTGCTTAGGTGGCAGCCGGCAAGGCTTGGATTGGTGAGCTTGATGCGCTAAGGCAGCGCAGGGCAACGTAAAGCAGCGGATACATACACAGTTTCTGTAACAGTTTTACCTCGGATATCTGTAATAGTTTCACCTGGGATAGTAGAGTGGGCGCTGCAAACGTAGACATGGTGTCTGATGTGCTGCAGGCTGCCAAGGTCGCGCCCAAGGACCCTGACCTGCGCAAGAAGCTGGCAGAGTGTGAGAAGGCCATCAAGCGCATCAAGTTTGAGGAGGCTCTGTCGACGCCGGTGAGCTGAGAAAGGAGAAACACACGCCACGTACTGTTGAGTTGTTGTTGGGCGCATTACATGGGGTGGAGGAGGCGCTGTCGACGCCGGTGACCCCAGCACATGGCATGGCATGGAGTGTGCATTGCTTTGTGAGGTGTGGCCACATTTCTCTCTGTCAGCCTGAAACCGCTGCTAGATGCTGATCAGCTGCTGCTGCTGCCGCTGCTGTGCTGCAGGACTCTGAGATAACGCATGTGTCAGACACGATTGACCTCAGCACCATGCCAGTGGAGGACAGCTACAAGGGGCCACGCATGCAGGGTGTGTGCCAATGCATGAACTAGCAGGCTTGCTGGCTGCTCGTGCTGGCGCCTGCAGCAGTAGTTGCAGCGCAGTTGATGAGCAGCTGCGCTGGGCCGTTATGCTGCGTGGGTGCAGCAAAGCTTGCATGTGCGCTAGCCAGCTGCATATTTCTTGAACCCCCAGAGACACGCGTGTGCGCAATTGACAGCCAGCATCATGACAGTAACAGCCACTGTCAGCCAGCATCAGGGCGGCAGAAGCCTGCAACGCACAGCTGGGTGGAGCTGCGCCTCTTTGCCAAGCCACGGCTCTGATTAAAGTCAACATCACAGGACTTTATTGCAGAATGCTCAGGTGGCTGCCGTGGTGCCTACATCTTCTGAACTTATGTATGCACTGCTGCTGCTGCTGCTGCTGCAGAGGACGGCGCTGGCGGCTACACCATCACGGAGGAGTTTGTGCTGGCCATGCTGGAGGAGTTCAAGGAGCAGCGGCTCATCCACAGGCGCTTCGCCTTCCAGATACTGCTGCAGGTGCGTTCCAGGTGCTACTGCAGGTGCAGCTGCTGCGGGCTGGGCTTAGGGTTGTGAACCATTGGTGAGGACAGTGGGCGCAGGGAGCAGCGGCTCATTCACATGCGCTTTGCATTCCAGATACTGCTGCAGGTGCGGCTGCTGTGGTGATGGGATGAGGGCACACAGTATGTTGCAGCAAGGGTTTGGAGGTGGTGGTAGGATGCGTGGGCCTAGTCTTGTTGTGCCTGTTGGAGAATAAATGGGGTCGCAACGTATTCGATATCAAGGTGTCTTGCTTGTATCGCAATTAAGCACATACATGGCTGCTGTGTCAACCGCGTTGCTTGCAGGCGCGGCAGCTGCTGCGGGAACTGCCATCTCTGGTCGACATAGACATCCCTGCAGACCGCCACTTTACTGTGTGCTGTAATAACCAAACACTGACCAGTATTGCTGCTTGACCAACTGCCCTGCTTGCAGGCCCGGCAGCTGCTGCGCGAGCTTCCATCGCTGGTCGACATAGACATCCCCGCAGACCGCCACTTCACGGTGTGTGGCGATGTGCACGGGCAGTACTACGACCTGCTCAACATCTGGCAGCTCAATGGCAACCCTGGGCCTGACAACCCCTACCTCTTCAACGGTGAGCTCTGCTGCTGCTGCTGCCGTCATGTGGACGTGCTGTTCTACAGCTGATTGTGTCGCGCCACCTTCTACAGCCGGCTGTCTGTCGCTGTGGTAGGATCTTACGCGATGGTAGTTGGTTGTCAAGTTGAAGACGTTCATGACTTGCGCGTTCATACTACCTGCCAGCATCTTCTGTCTCACGTGCCGTCTCTACATTTTCCCTGACAAGTTGTGTACGCAGGCGACTTTGTGGACCGGGGCTCGTTCAGCTTGGAGGTCATCCTGGCGCTGCTGGCATGATCACTGCACTTGTATCTGCTGTCATAACATGCTGATGTTTCATGATGCGCAGGCGACTTTGTGGACCGTGGCTGCTTCAGTGTGGAGGTCATCCTGGCGCTGCTGGCATAACCATCGCACTTGTATCTGCTGTCATAAGTAAAAATATGCTTGTGTTTCATGATGCACAGGCGACTTTGTGCACCGGGGCAGCTTCAGCGTGGAGGTCATCCTGGCACAGTACCATCGCGTGTACCTGCCGTTTCAACATGCCTACATCGCCGCTTGTGTTTTTCCATATGCAGGCGACTTTGTGGACCGTGGCAGCTTCAGCGTGGAGGTCATCCTGGCGCTGCTTGCGTGGAAGGTGCTGCACCCCAGCTGCATGCACCTCACGCGCGGCAACCACGAGAGCCACAGCATGAACAAGATCTACGGCTTCGACGGAGAGGTGCGGCTGGCATTGTTGCTAGTTGTTGCTAGTTGTTGTTGGTTGTTTGCTTGTGATGCGTGTTGGTGTACAAGTTCTCAAGCACGAGAGCCACAGCATGAACAAGATCTACGACTTTGACGGAGAGGTGCGGCGGGCGTTGGATGTGCTGAAACAGGGCATCAATATATCTTGTTGCTGTTCTTTGCTTGCGCTGCACATGTGAGCATGAACGCGATCTACGGCTTCGACGGAGAGGTGTGGAGGATCCCAGATCTGAGGTCACAGAGCAGCAGATGTGTGTTGCTGATTCTCTGCTTGTCGTGCGTTTTTCATCACAGACAAGATTCACGGTCTGACGGTGGGATGCGGCCACGTATGCGACTGCTACTGCTGACGCTGCTGGTCAGTGCCTTACACGGCCGTGTTTGAATATGTTGCTGGCGATGCCTGCCTGCTCCTGTTTTGAGGAAGTCAAGCCGAATTGCATGTTGCTACGTTGTCTGCTGTAACGCGTTTGTTCACTTCACAATTTGCTGCTAAACGTCACGCAGGTGAAGCACAAGTTCAGCGGGCTCATGCTGGACGTGTTCCGCGAGGTGTTCAACTGGCTGCCGCTGGCCTTCGTGCTCAACCGGAAGGTGCTGGTGCTGCATGGAGGGCTGTTCAGCAAGGACGGGGTCAGCTTGGACGACCTGAGAAAGGTCGAGCGCAACAGGTGCGCACTGATTCTGTTCGCCCTATTCGATCTTTAAGAATGCATCTGTGGGGGATGTGATGAATGGCCAGCCCTGCTGCTGCTGGTGCGTGCAAAGTGTGTGACGAACAACTCACAGCGCTTGTTGTACCGCTGCTGCTGCTGCTGCTGCTGCTGCTGCTGCTGCTGCCCATTAGGGAGCCGCCCGATGAGGGCCTCATGTGTGAGTGCCTGTGGAGCGACCCTGCGCCTGAGCAGGGGCGGCAGGCCAGCAAGCGCGGCGTGGGGCTGCAGTTTGGCCCCGACATCACGCAGCAGTTCCTCAAGGACAACGGGCTGGAGCTGGTGGTGCGCAGCCACGAGGTGAGGCAAGCAGCGGCTGGAGATGGTTTACTGCGCAAGTCGTTCGCTGGACGCAGGCCCTGATGGGCCTATTAGTAAGCACACTGCGTGCTGGTCACTATGTTCTCAAGGTGACTGCTGCATACCGAGAATCAAGCATCATACGTGCCTGCAGGTCGAGGAGGAGGGCGCACAATGGGCTGCTGGTAACCGTCTTCTCTGCAAGTTGTTGGCATGCTATTCTGTTGGCATGCTGTTCTGAAATTCATGAACCCTTCCTGCATGCTTGCAGGTCAAAGAGGAGGGCTCGAGGTGGTGCACAATGGTCTGCTGGTAACCGTATTCTCTTCAAGTTGTTGGCATGCTATTTGAAAACAATTCAACCGTTTCTGCATGCTTGCAGGTCAAGGAGGGCTACGAGCTGGCGCACAACTACTGCATCACATGCATACATATCCTCAACCGGTTGTCTGCTGTGTCACATCTCATGAAACGTGCCTGTAGGTCAAGGAGGAAGGCCGATCAGCTGCTGGTTACCGCCTTCTTAGCTTGCACACGAAGCTTGAACTTATGGCCTTGTTCCACAACCCTTGCAGGTTAAGGAGGAAGGCTACGAGGTGGCTCACAACGGGCTGCTGGTCACCGTCTTCTCTGCGCCCAACTACTGCGACCAGATGGGCAACAAGGGAGCCTTTGTAAAGTTCAACGGCTCAGACATGGTCCCGCACTTCACCACATTTGAAGCAGTGCCCCACCCTGATGTAAAACCCATGGCGTATGCCAGTAGCTTTCTTAGCTGGGGCATGTAGACCGGGCGGCGGGAGTGCAGCAGATTGGAGCGGCGGAGTCGGCATGCGTGCGCTTGTTGCTGAGGCAGCGGTGGTAGCAAAGAGAGTGCTGCTGCGGTATGCGGCGCTGCTGCTGGTGTACTTTGCGTATGCGTTGGTGCTGCAGCCGATCGCCAGGAGGCCCTCTGCGCCAGCTGCCGCAGTGTTTGGTGACAGCGTGTGCTCCAGCGGCAGCAGCAGCAGTGCTGGTGCAGGTGCTGTGGCTGGCCAAACTGGCGGGCTATTGTTTGCTGCTTTGCTGTGGCTGGCAGGCCTGCCGATGAGGATGCTGAGGAGTTTGAAAGCTGGCCTGTGTAGGGAGCTGCTGGCTGCATGCAATGAGGGGCTGTGGTTCCCAGGGGACTGCACAGTGCTGTTTCAGCAGCCTGGTGCGGCTGCAATGTAAGGCTGCTGAGTAATGCTGCTGCTCCTGTGTTGGGTGTGAGCATGCTGGTTGCGTTGCAGCGCCGACGCTGCTGCTGCTGCTGGTGCACCACCATATCTCAAACTTCCCTGTCCCGCTGAGGCCTTGGCTGCCGCTGGAGTGTGCTATAGCAAGGCTTGTGATCGTCAGCGCATCAGGGCATTGCAGGACACTTATGAAGGAACTTGAGTGATTGTGCCATTCTTTCATGTACATGCGAACTGGTGCATGCAGTAGTTTTTGGTATGCATGGTGTCCAAGCGCAATGGTGGCCGAGCAGCGCAGGGTTCTTTGAGAGCGTGTTGCTGCCAGATTCAGATGCACACTGTTGTTTGCAGCAGCGTCCTTTAGCTGAACCTGCGCCAGTGTCTGGTGTGCCCAAATGGCTATGCAACGCTGCTGCTGTGCTGTGTGTGTAGTTTGTGCAGTAGCCGCTTGCAAACAATGCGTGTCTTCACACGCCTCCCAGTAGGCGCACTAACAGGCGCTGCATTGTGTGTCATGGCGCAAACCAGACATGATTTTGGCGGCTGGTCGCCTAGCGCATAATAATTCTCGCAGGCTTTCACAGCGCTGCTTGCTCGACGCGGCACCTGTGTTGTGATGCTGCATGTCTAAGCACATCGTTGCAGCTGATTGGTTTAGGGTGTGGTGGCAGGCAGTGCACTGCGTGCCATGCAACAGCCGTTGCTGCAGCAACACAAATCATGCAGGTGCATGCTGAGATGCTGCTGTTTGCATTGCTTGATATGTGCAATACTGCATGTATGTGAGTATGCTGAGCAGGGTGCTGCAGCGAGCTATGCGCAGCAGGCCTAGGTATTGCATTAGTCACAACCTTGGTGCTGAAGCTGCATGCATCTGGCATGTCTCCTTACTAAGGGTGTGATTCGCCTTGGATGCGCAGCACGTGTTTGAAACCTGCAAGTTGCGGCTGCTCTGCCCGTGCAGAGCACAGCATGCTAAAGGGTCAGTTTGTGCATGGTACAGGACGGTCATGCAGGCGTTGCCAATGCAGCTGCGGTCCTTGCGTTGCAGGGATGTCTGTTCATGGCGTGGTTTTTATCAAGGCTGCTGAAGAAAGTGCATGTGTAACCAGGTTGTGAGCTACAGCAGGTCACTTCTCAGGACAGATTACACCTGCCGGCGTGCTGTCCTCTACGTACGGTCCACAGCGAGCGAGCAAGCGATATGTGGCACCACACCAGCTGCTCCCCTGCTTCAACACAGAGCGCAATTGTCCAACGCGCTCAACTACAGAGATCACAATTCAAGCAGAACCTTATCTCAAATTACTACCGTCTGCATCGCAGCACGCAAGTTGCAGTCAATTGACCGCATGCTTGAGCACTCAGAGCATGCTGGTTTGACTGCAAGCTGGCGACCTGGCATCGGCTGCAGCTAGCGCCAACCTGGCTGTTCTGGGCTGAGCCCAGAACAGCGCATCAGCTGCAAAAGAATCAGCAGGGCCGCTGCCAGACGCAGCTGACTTCATCAAAAGCTTAAAGCTGTGTTCAAGGCGTTTTGACGCGAGTGGTGTGGTTTACTGGCATACCTGGCACTGGCCATGGCTGCCATCTGCGCTGCAAGACCTGAAGTCTGCTGAGCTTCGCACAACTTGTGATGTATGTGTGCTCGCCAACCGATGTTATTAAAATGTAAAAACATGGTGTTTGTTTATGGCTGTTAGGACAGAAGTGCCACGTCTCTAACCGTTGCCTCGGGATGCCCGATCTCGGAACGCCCTAATGCCTATAGGCATCTAGCTAGTGACCGCGACAGGCAACCCTCCGATTTGATTATCATTCGCCGTCCAGTTGCCCTGCGATGCTCGAAAAATGCACTCAGCTTAGTAATGCGCAACATCTTCCAGCGTCTCGAATGCAGGGCAGGCACCGCTGTTTTGCTGCGCTGTGCCTGGCCGTGTTGCTGCTCGAGGCGCGCAAAGCAGCAGCACAGGCACCCACGACATGCAGCCTGCAACTGCAAGGCTCCACTGGAAGCATCGCACTCACCGCAAGCCTCAATTGTAGCTCCAGCACCCCCAACTCAGTCCCTACCATTGCTGTTAACAGCAGCCTGATAACTCCAGCTGAGCTTAGGCAATTCACTGGAGTGAACGTAGTGGACATAGACAAGTGCACTGACCAATGGACAGCTCAGGCAGGGCGGCCGGTGCAGGCTGTGCTGTCGTTTTGTGGGGAGGAAGCGGTACAGCTGGTGCAGCCACGCATCCAAGGTTAGCAGCAGGCGCTGCTGAAGCTTTGTAGAGCTGTCTACAATGCAGCTGCACTGCATGTTCAACTGCATGCCATCTACAGCAGGCTGCATGCATGTTGCGCTTTTGTACGATATGTTGTCACCCTAAAGCTTGAGCAGCGGTGCACTGCTGCATTCTTGTACATGCTGTACAGCATGCTGAGCAGCATGCTCAGACATCTACAAAAGTCCACACCAACCAGGAGCTGCAAACAATCCAGGCAGCAGCTTGCATGTCATGACAGCAGCAGCATAACATGACATACAAACTTGCTGCACTGCTGCTGTCAAAACACCCACAGGCCTCCACCTTGACTGGCGGCAGCCAGAAAGAGATGTAGGGCTTCGCCAGCAGGGCGCTAATCAGGCCATAACAACAGAGCGTGGCATCCTGGCATTTGGTGGCAAAGCAACAGTTGTTATAACGGACTAGATGCACGGACTAGATGCACTGCATCCAGAGGAGAAAAGGCTGTAAGCCGCATGTCACAATTCTGGCCCCCGTTCCAGGTGTGGCACCATGCAGGAGTGCCGCTTGCACACAACGAATCAACACATGCACATGATTTTCCCACGCGGGGCCGATGGCGACGCTGCTACGGTAAATGGTAGCATGATGATGGTGGCATGCACATGATTGCCGTCATCCTGGTGCAACTGTTTCTAGCCTGCTTGCATGCGCTGTACAGCGATCTCTCTGTTAGCGTGATGACCCCGCATCAATTCACATGCCATACTGCACCAGTGTTGCTGCAACTGCATTCTCACAGCCAGATAACTTTGGGCCTCAATCGTGCCATGCCATGCAACTTCAAAGTGAGAAAGCATTCTGTTTGTTAAAACTCAGCATTGCTGATGCAAGCGCCGCTCATGCCAATCATCATCATAAGGTAGCATGCGTCAGCGCGTCACATGTGTGTGTAGCATGCATGCGGTACAACAGTTCCTCAACAGACTGCACAACCAAACACAAGCGAACAACCAAACCTACACTGATTAGGCAGAGGATATGTACAGATATGTACAGAAATCAACAGCAATTTGAATGCCGCACCACATCAGGCTTCGCATTATATGCTGTTGTGTTGTGTCGCCGCTCTGAACTCTGTGCATGCACAACCCTCGTGGGACATGCATGTAACATAGGTTGCAACAACAAGGCCTGCCAACCACGCCCTAGGGCATAACCAGAAATTACGATCCGTCTTGCAGCAAAATGAAATGCTGTTGCTTGCAAGGCAGACGCACACACCGTGCGCTGCGTAAGTCCTTGATTGCACTGACCATAAAGCAGCTGCAAGTAAAAGGCAAACTGAAGGCATTAATGATGGAACATCAACATGCATACACCTGTCTAGGTATTGCTGGCGTTGATAACACAAGCAGTTGCAGTGGTTGTCTTTCAGCATGCGCACACCCTACAGCTGTATAACTGAGTGATCTTGATTCCAGGACATGAACAAGGCATTGACAACAGGTCAACCACAGAATTAAACCACCAACTGCCCCGCACACAGCATCAGATCTGTGTAGTAGTATTAGCCACTCCACCAGTGTCAGTGTTTACAGGCACCGACTCCAAAATAGCATCTTTGTTTGCTGCTGGCATCTGTGCACATCCGCACCTCACTCCAATCCACAGCATCAATGCCTTGAGCCCCTGCCTCCACTGCAGCTGCTTCTGCAGCCGCCACAGCAGTGACACCACAAACGCTGCATTCACCAGCAGCACAATCGCTCCCATGGCTGTTGAATAAGCCAACATTGCCGTTGAGTCTACATCTCTGCTGGGTACAAATGACATGGAAGCATAACTCGTGAGCCAAACACAGCCCATGGCCTGAAGGTACACATGGCCTGTTGTGCGATCTGCATATGGCTTCACAACTGCCAGCAGCACCACAATCAGTGCCAGCAGCGCATTCATCACAAGGTTTCGGTGGAATGCACTCAAAGCAACAGGCCCAAACACACTGATGCAGACGAGCATGATTGTCTGGCTAACAGAAACGCCCTCCCAATAGCAGCAGGCCTCCCTGTAATTGCGTGACAAGAAAGCTGCAGGCAGCTTAGTGACGACTCTGCTTCTCTCGACACGCCCGTGCGCATAACGCAGCGTGAACACAACAATGAACACAGGCAGAGCACCACAGACCAGCAGCAGCAGCGGCAGCCCTAACGCTAGCGCCCACACCTTGTGCCACCCCTCTCCAAAGCACGCCGCATTTGTGTCTAGAACTGAAAACCACCCGACAGCTGCAGCCGCATATGGCGCTGCAGCAGGTGCGTCAATGCGAATGCATGCAAACAGGCCAAAAGCAGTGCGGCTCAGCGACGGCAGGAAGAAGAACAGCACGACAAGAGCAGTAGCCAGCAGCCGTCCAGGCAGCAGGATCCGCGCCTTGCTGCGCGCGCTGCCAGCAGCTGCTGCAAATGCAGTCAGCACCTCCACTGCAACAAGCACACACAGCATAGCAAGCGGCGCAAGCACATAGAACATCACCCGCTTGACTGCAAGAGAGCTTTCACTGTCGCTGCCATTACGCAACAAGCAGTCTGGCGCTAGGGTTTCTGGACAAGCCCCAGACCACACCCAAGCAAGGCCCTGCAGCGGGATTTCTAGAGGAGCTGGCCAGCCGACGCCTACACTTGCTACAATGACTTGGTACTGCATGAACAACACAAGCGCCCGCAGCAGCATGGATGGTTCTGGACCGTCATTACTGCTGCTGCTGCTGCTGCTGCTGCTGCTGCTGTTAAATCTGCCAGTGGTGGTACCAGATGCTGCTGATGCCACTACCGTTGCTGCCGCTCCCTGCTGTGATCTGGGCAGGCTTGCAGCAGCGCCGGCGCTGCTGCTTCTGCCAATGCCCTGGTTGCTGCGGCTGGCTTCAGCCACACTGAAAGTGCACAGCAGCTTGATGAGCAGCAGCATGACTACAGCTGCCACAATGTAGAGACCAAGCAGTGTGGGCTTTGGCAGGCAGTGGCGGCAGGTGAAGGGCTTGGTTGCTGCATAACCAGGCTTGCAAACAGCGCACAGGTTGCCAGAGTACCCTGCAGCAAGGCAGCAACACAGGACATGACAACGTGTTGGAAAAGCCGTGTTGTGGCTCATACCATCTAAGATGGTGCCAGGACCCACATGTAACTATCCTCCTTCAATGTGTCAAGCAAGGGTACTTGCATGTGGGTGCTGCTCCATCTGAACAGCTCATGGTAACAACACATGGTGCAAATCAACACCGTCACTGCACTTGTCACATACAGCACCTGTCTGCAGGCAACATGCCGGCTGCTCACACGGGATGTCAGTTCACAAGAAAATGACGTGTTAGCGGGGGCCTACCTGATCCGCACTGCAGTGCAGAGAACTGCCCAGCGCCTGTGCAGGGCCCGTTAGAGCTGCTGCAGCTCTCCAGTAAGATGCTCCTGTTGCCCTGACATGCTGCTGGGTTGGGGCACCTGCACCCCAGCCGCGGCAGCAGCAGGAGTACCAGCAGCAGCAGCAGCAGCAGCAGCATGCTTCAGCAGCACAGAAATGCACCTGCTGCTAACTGTCGTTGTGTCTGTGAACTTGGCGGTGCTTGCGCACTTGCTGGTCGAAGCAACTGGCGAGCTGCCACAAACAAAATGACAAGGTTGGCAGCCACAGCTTCACAAGTACAGTGCAGCAACATGCTCACCTGTGCACCTGGTTAGAGCGTGGGTCAGATGACCAGTAGCCTTCCATTGGAATGATGGCAGTCCCGCCAGGAGCAAAAGCACCATCAGGAGCAGCATCACATGTTGCATTGCTTGGGTTGAGGCTGAAGCTGCCTTCCAAGCACTCTTGACAGGCATCTGGCGCTGCTGTGACTTCCCCAGGAATGCAACTGCGCACCTGCAGGCTCATTATGGCGGGCCCTGGTGCCCTCAACAGCCTGCTGCTGTTGCTGCTGCTGCTGCCGTTGTTGGTTTGGGCTGCTGATGCATTTAAGCTTTGCTCCATGACCTCTTGCATGAGTGAGAATGACAACGTGTAAGCCCCAGGCGGCTTCCGAACCTTCAGGCTCAAATGCACGAGGCCTGATGTGTCGCTTAGGTTGCTGCCCAAAAACAGCTGATCATCGAGCATCGCCTTGACAAACAAGCCCTCACAAGGCAAGCCAAATGCACCTGAGACATTCAGCAGCACAGGCAGCACCCCTTTGGCGCTGCTCACATAACTCACAAAGTTGCTGATTGATGTGTCTCCAACAACTGACAAGTGCGTGCTGAACACTCCAATGTTGCGATCGTACGTGTCTGCGTTTGCACGCACAACCTTGGACAAATCAGCTGGATCAAAGCTTTCAGAGCTCAAAAACAAGCCACCAGCTCGCTGCGCTGAATTCCCAGTAATTTGGCTGTCAGATGACACCACAAGTGCAGCTGCACCATGCACACAGCCACCGCCACCCGTGCGTGATGCAGCATTCTGTGACACCAAGCTGCTGCTCGAGAGGTTCAGCGTTGCCGCATCCCGCACTGCAAAGCCTGCACACGTCACAGCTGCGTTGCCTAGAATGCGCGTGCCGTTGCCAAGCACAACACGCGCTGCATCTTCAGCCACAATAGCACCACCGATAGGCGCGGAGTTATCAGTTAAACTGCTGTTGCTCACAGTGAAACTCGCATTCTGCTTCACTGCAAGACCACCACCGTGCACTGATGCGGTGTTGCTGATCACCTGGCTGCTATCCATGACAGCCACTGCAGAGTCCTGGCCGCACAAGGCTGCGCCCTGCTTTGCGCGGTTGCTGCGCCAGACTGTGTTAGTAACAGTCATTGTAGCAGTTTGGCCGACAAGGGCACCACCTCCCTCACCATCTGCTGTATTCGATGCAATCAATGAATCAAGCACAGCAACGCGACTTCGAGCATGCGCAAACAGGCCGCCAGCATACTGCGTTGTGTTCTGCAGCACGCTGCTGTTGCCTGACACCGTCAGGTTTGATGCATCCTCCACAACAGCAGCGCCGCCATACACCGCCTTGTTCCCAGCTAGCACAGACCCCTCCACTATCACCTGTGTCCTCGCAATCATGTAGATGCATCCACCATAGTCTGCACTGTTGTTGGCACATGTGGAGTCCAGCAGCTTGATCTGGCCAGCCTCACGCACAAATATTGATCCATACTGGCCCTGTGTACGCGTTACAATGCTGCTGACCAGCTCAACCTTAGACAGACCACCAGCAATAACAGCACCTCCATATGTAGCAGCATTCTGGGAGAAGTTGCAGTGCACCATGCTTACAGCCGCCCTGCCATCAACACCAACAGCTGCTGCACTCACAGAAGCCTTGTTCGATACAAACACACTGTCTGATATGGTTACAGCTGCAGAGGCAGATACAAACACAGCCCCTCCAACACGCCCAACAGAGCAGTTGCGGAAGGTGGAGTTGGTGATGTTGACTTGCGCAGAATCCGACACCAGAACTGCCCCGCCATACCCAAAAGTGGTAGATTCAGCTGCATTGTTGCTGACCATGCAGTTGTGCATGCTCAGGCTGCTGTTGCCACGAGCAGCAACAGCAGAACCGCCCTCACCATGTGCATTACCGTCAATAACAACTCCAGCTTGCATTCTGACATCCGCTTGCTCCATCAGCAGCAGCACCGGAGCTCCACGGTTGTCACTGAGCTGCCCACCTGTTATAAAACCTGTTACTTTGCCTCCAAACGCCAGGATGCCACGCTCTGTTGTTATGGCCTGGTTAGCACCCTGCTGGCTGAGGCCGCCATCTGTTTCTGGCTGCCGCCAGTCAAGTTGGAGGCCTGTGGATGGTTTGACAGCAGTAGTGCAGCACATATGATAATACTGTGCTGGAGCACATATGATAATACTGTGCTGCTGCTGCTGCTGTCTGAACATGCATGCTTTTTGCCTGGCATGTCTGCAGCTTCTGTGTGGGGTGGACTTTTGTAGGTGTCTGAGCATGCTGCCCAACAGCATGTACAAGCATGCAGCAGTGCACTGCTGCTCAGCTACAACATTTCTTGTACAAGCTCAACATGCATGCAGCCTGCTGTAGATGGCATGCAGTTGAACATGCAATGCAGCTGCATTGCAGACAGCTCTACACAGCTTCAGCAGCGCCTGCTGCCAACCTTGGATGCGTGGCTGCACCAGCTGTACCGCTTCCTCCCCACAAAACGCCAGCACAGCCTGCACCGGCCGCCCTGCCTGAGCTGTCCATCGATCAGTACACTGCTCTACGTCTACTACGTTCATTTCAATGAATTGCTTGACTTGGGATGGAGCTATCAGGCTGCTGTTGACAGCAATGGTAGGGACTGCGTTGGGGATGCTGGAGCTACAATTGAGGCTTGCGGTGAGCGTGATGCTTTCGTTGAAGCCTTGAAGTATCAAGCTGCATGTCGTGGGTTCCTGTGCTGCTGCTTTGTGCGCCTCGAGCAGCAACACGGCCAGGCACAGCGCAGCAAACCAGCGGAGCCTGCCTTGCATTTGAGCCGCTGGGGGATGTTGCGCATTAATATGCTCAGTTGTAATCGGACATTGCAGGGCAAATTGGCGACGACTTATAGAAGGGCTACCTGTAGTCCCGAGATCGGGCCGGGGGTTGATCCCGAGGCAAACCGTTAACGGTTTGACACGTGGCATTTCCTGTCTCAACAGCCATGAAGCACCGTCCTTTTGCAGACTAAATGCAGGATTTGGGCATCGGCGAGCACACGTACCGCAGAGTTTGTGCTGACTCGGCAAACTTCAGGTCTTGCAGAGCTGCCTGTGCATGATGTATTATGAGTTGCAGTAAGACATTGCTTTGAAGGATCATGAGCAGCATCCAACACAGTGCCATACGCCACAGCACCGCCTGCTATGTACTTTCAGCACAACCCACAAGCACGGAGAGAGGAGCTTACTGCCTCGGCTCGAGCACCCAGCTGTGCCAATGCTGAGCTTTGTGGTTATAACATAATTATGTCAAGAGCTGACGGCACTCTCATCAGCCATAAACAGCAGACCATTGATGTGCAGGCAGATGCATACGCTGCGACTTCTTTGAGCCTGCGCTAGGGAGCACAGCAGCTCAACAAACACATGCAGCAGCAACTGTTTGTAGCATGCTCAGGACTGCCGAGACAGCACAACACACATATGTGATGCATCATCAGCCACACTGTTATCCTTCGAAGTTGTGCAGTGCTGCTGTGCATGAACTTTGAATCCTAAACTCTCTTTGGCATCCATACTCTCAGTTGCTGTCACAATTGCCACAGCCACGTACCAGAACACCGTCAGCGCCGCAGCCCAACACCTTCACACGCAGCTCTCAGGAGCGCAGCAATCGGTGCCCGCATTTATACATCACAAAATCACAGAAGTGAAGGCCTCAATGTGCTTCAGTCTCTGGTGCTTGCAGTGAACAAGAAGAGGTACGGATACTGTTGATGCAGCGCTGTACAGCATCATGCATTGTTCAGGTTCAGCGACTCCTCACAGCAGACAGCAGAGCTTGACTTCCCAAGCACCCGTATGTGTATGTTAATGTCTGTAGCTGAGCAGAGATCACGCCTGTCCTCACCATAAGTGGCAGAACAGCGAGGTCAGCAAACTCCTCGGCAAGCACTCCAATAGGCATCAGCATTTCAGCGCACTTCACAGCAGCAGTGCATTGCTGTGCAACATCACTTCCTGCCCAGGTCAACGGTGAGCCATGGCTTCCTCAGGCTAGTAGCTGTGGCTGGCTTCTGGCCAGCAGCAGACGGCGCTGACTTGCCACTCTTCCCATCCTTCCCATCCTTAGCAGCATCCTTGCCATGATTAGCTTCCTTGGCATCCTTGCTGTCCTTATCCCAGCCCCAGGTATGCTTGGGCTTCTGCAGCTTGATAGGCTGGCCTGGCTGCACCCTGTCCCACACCCAGGCTGCAACCACCTCGCCAACCTTGAGGCCGTCGTTGTTGGCAGACTGCAGCAGCAGCAGCAGCAGCAGCAGTGCAATTGCTATATGCATGCAACGGCGGAAGCCACTTGCATCAACTGCGTGTCACCAGCCGAGGCTAGTGCCGGCAAAAGCAGTCAATCAACGAACAGCACAGAGCACACAGCACAGAAGGCGCAGCTTGGTTTGGGCGCTGGGGTGACGCAAGCCCGCATGCCAGGCACGCAGAACTGCAAACAATCACACTTAGATGGAGCAATATTACAATTACGCATGTCTGGTTCTCTGTTCCTCACCGGGAAGTGCCTGCAGCCGTACAGCCTGCTGATGGATCCCTCTTCAGCTGCCTGGCTGAAGCTCTTGAAGCTGCGCTTGCCCAGCCAGGGTATCTATGTAACATAAGCCAACATGACGCACAGCTTCGGTCAGCCTGGAGCCCATAACCTGTCTTTTACTCACCGGGAAGTGCCTGCCGCCGTACAGCCTGCTGATAGATCCTTCTTCAGCAGCCTTGCTGAAGCTGCGCTTGCCCAGGCAGGGTGCAAGCTAACACATTACAACAACATATAGCACACAGCTGTGGAAACATTTTTGCCTTGTTCAACTCACCGGGAAATGCACGCCGCCGTACAGCCTGCTGATGGACCCCTCTTCTGCAGCCTGGCTGAAGCTCTTGAAGCTGCGCTTGCCCAGCCACGGCGTGGAGTCTGAGGCAATGCTGAAAGGCACGTCGTCCCTGCCCAGCTGCCGGCGCAGCACCTCAGCCAGGGCACCACCTGCGCATGGCATTCAGCAGCAGCAGCAGCAGCAGTGACGGCAGATTCAGCAGATGTGTGTGTGCGAGTGATGCTGAATGGCACGTCGTCCAGGCCCAGCTGCCGGCGCAGCACCTCGGCCAAGGCCCCTGCGTTACACAGAAGCAGCAGCAGCAGCAGCAGCAGCCGTAGCCGAGTCCGCAGGCGGGCCTGCGTCAGTCCAGCCAAGCAATGAAGGCCCATGGGCAACCCTGTATGCACATGGTAGGAATGCACAGGTGGCAGCACTCTCAGCCTCGCCCATACGCGACAGATACAGTGCCATCACATGCAGCAAGCAACTAACCCGCACAGAGCAACGCGCAGAAGTTTGAAATCGACTGCACCACAGCAGGAGGGTGCAGGAGAGTGTGCTCACCGCTGATGGTGTGTCCGCTGGGGTACTCTGGGTGTGAGGGCACGCGGATGAGAGGGCTCCAGTCCGGGATGGGCTGGAAGCCTGGGAAGCCCTGCCTGAATGCGGTGGTGGGGCGCCTGCAGCAGCAGCAGCAGCAGCAGCAGCAGCAGCAGCAGCAGCAAATGCAACCAGGCAGCTTGTTAAGCTAGCAGCCATGTGCATGCGTGGGTGCTGTATGGCATCAGCCAAGGTTGTTGGCAGTGATGATGTGTGATCGGAAGCCCTGCTGTGTTTCAGGCACACAATAGGCTGGAAAAGGCTGGCAGGATCTCCACAATCAACACAGCATGTCGCAGTCCACCCGCACAGTCTCTGTCCGTGCATGGTCTGCGGCTAACTGCGGCCTGGTAAAGCTCAAATGCAAAAACACAGTGGCTTACCAATGCAGTGTGGTGTACTTGATGCGCCAGCCCACCAGCTGGGCATCCCATTTAAGACGCATGAAAAAGCTCCAGTTGTTACAAAATAGGTTTACACACAGCCACACACCCAACCGAGCCGAATTCGTGCTGCTAGGACGGCAGCACAGCCGTGGCTTGCCCGTGCAGCATGGTGTACTTGATGTGCCAGCCCACCAGGTGGGCATGCCAATTCAATACGCATAAAACAGCTAGAGTAGCCACACAGTACGATGGCACACACAACCATATCGGCCAAGATTAGGCTGCTAGGACGGCAGCAGAGCGGCTGCTGACCAGTGCAGTGTGCTGTACTTTATGCTCTAGCCCACCTGGCATACATCCTTTTATCCAATCCTTTTATCTATCTCACCAGTGCAGCGTGGTGTACTTGATGCGCCAGCCCACCAGCTGGGCATCCCAGTTGACTGCTGCTGCACGCGCGTAGAACAGCGCGGTGTCCTCGATGGAGAAATCATCAGGAAGCACCTGCAAAAGATGCAACGCAGCAGCAGCAGCAGCAGCAGCAGCAGCAGTTGCAGTACGGGCAAGAACGTGTTTACATTGTGAGCGAGGCAGCAGCAGTAGTGTGTGAGGCCGCCTACGCATCACCTGCATGGTCTTTGTTGCAGAGTTTGCAAGCCACTTCGCAGCAGAGGGCAACACACAAGCATATAACACAGCATATCACATGAACGTATCACATTAAGCACCCTAGCTGAGCCGCGGTACATCAGTTTGTCACCACTCTATCTGTGCCGGAGTGCCAAACAGCAGCAGCGGCAGCAGCAGCGGCAGCAGCAGCAGGCCCTCACCTCCCTGCCGATGTCCAACCAGATGCCAGACGTGGAGGTAGTGTTGCCAGCTAGCGACCAGAACCACGCAATGTCGGTTTGCTCCTGCACCAATAACACACAGGAGGCAGCAGGCACATTATCAGCAGCTCCCCACATGGCAAAACCCTGCAACAGCGCCCCTGACTGCACTGTGGACAGCAGCCACATGCAAACCGGAAGTGACTACACCACACCATGCATAGCACGTGAAAAGCCCTGCTCTTCTGACCGTGTACATTGACAATCCTAAATAAACCTGTTGAACCCTGTTTTGAGCCGTAAATGTGAAACATAGCGGGTTCTTACCTGGGTCCTGTTCAAACTGTCCTTCCTCCCCAGGTCCACAGTAGCCAGATAGTCATCATGGCTGGGCTCAAAGACAGGGCCTTTGTTAGGATCTTTGTTATAAGCGATCTGGTCAGCCTCCTCATAGGTCAGCAGCCACGGCGTGGCATCTTTTGCTTGCGCATAGATGGCAAATGTCTGGTTGGGCACAAACTGGTAGGCAAAGGGAGTGCCCTCCGGCGCGGGCTTGAAGTCTGGCCACCTGGAGAACTCGCCACCAGCACTGCAGGTGTACAAAACAGCAGCGGCAGCAGCAGTGCAGCAGCAGCAGCCGAAGCAGCAGCAGCAGCAGCAGCAGCAGCAGCAGCAGCAGGAGGACATAAGGCAGGCAGGCAAGGGTACAGGTGATGATGCGAGCTAAATACAGCAGAAGTTGCGTTGTGTGGCACAAGCAGTGCAGGAGGTGGCAAAAGAGCGGCAACACAAGCAGCAGCAGCAGCAGCAGCAGCAGCAGCAGAAGCGGATCTGGTTTCAGATTTGTCAAGCTACCAGTGGTGTCCTGAGGCGCTCGTAGCTGCGCTGTATGTCATTGAGCAGCAGCAGCAGCAGCACCAGGCCCGCCTATAATCGGTGGTGGAAGACTGTTGATGAACATGTGGTCCAAGCACCCCTCTCTGCCTCACCTCCTCCTGAGCAGCTTGTCAGCCAATCAGCAAGCAGCAGCAGCAGCAGCAGCAGCAGGTCTTCCTGTAACTACCAAAGAAGGGCTCAGAAACTCATGCACCAAGCAATCCTTGCCCCTTACCTTTTCCTGAGCAGTTTGTCAGCCACAGGCAGCGCAATGTCAGCCGCAGCCTTCCTGTCTGCAGCAGACACGTTCTTGAGCTGCGTGGCGATCAGGGTGTCGTAGCGCGCAGGTTGGTTCCATGGGAACAGCGCAGAGTTGATGCCGTGGCCAGCATAGGCTGCAATTGCAAGTAAAGGGGTACAGTGCGGGAAGACGGTCAGGCTCTGACGGGCAGTGAGAAAGTAATGCGGTTCATGCCACATGCATCCATTGTTTGAGCAGATTGCACCATAGCATCTTTGTTATCTTTGTAACTCATACATCAAGAACTCCTGTACTGCTGCCGACTGAATGCCAAAAGGCAAGCTCCCCATCAGTGCAATCCACTCTTGTCGCAAGCTTCATGTCTCACCTGCCAGAGCAGCAGCAGGCGCCTTGCCAGCACCTGCAATACAATTCAACCCACACCAACACCAGATCAATGAAAGTGGCCAAGATGCTTGTCTTTGCTGAATGATCAGTGATTTGTAGTTTCGAGTTTTCGAGTTTTCGAGTTTTCAACAAACATGCCTAGCTAAAGCGGGGTTGGCACTCACCTGTGACGACTGCATTGTGGATTGCAAAAGCAGTCAGTGCATACCAACGTGAGGATGGGACGTTGTGGGCACCAGTTGTTGCCACAGCATACTGGGTTGCATTAATCCACTGTGTGACAACATTGTCGAGCCGAGCATCTGCTGGTGTGGCAGCCAGAAGGCTGCCTGCCACAAGCAGCAGTAGCATGGTGCCAGGTGCGGCCAAAGACCTTGATCGCGCCATTGCACAGCGATTAACTAATGTTGACCACTTCAAAAATAAATTTTTAATACTATCATACGCAAAAAGTGGCAAATATCGCGAGCTAAATGCGAGACGGAGAAGGGCACGCCTTGGGACGTTCCACGTACGTGCGGAATGGAATGGTGAGTTGGTGGATCCGAAGGCGCTAATTGCATTCCGCTTCATCACCCAGATCCACATGTTTACTGAAATAAAGTAAAAAAACTCAAAATCAAGCACAAAAGCGATACAATGCAAGAGCAGCCTGCGCAGCGCTGGACGGCAGCAGTGCAGGCCAACGACGACCACTGCAACCAACACCACACAAAGCAGCATCAACTCCTTGCAGCAACATCTACGACTACCTCGTATAATTTTGCGCACAACGAGCTCTTGCAGCATGCGCTCGGCCAGCACGGCACTCATCCACAGGCTGCGCTGCAGCTGCCACTACAACTGCCACAACAGCAGTAGCTGCAACCGCCACATGTCTGCTGCTGCACCTGGTCTACCTCAAGGCACCATAACCTCCACAATGCCTGCAATGCCTGCAACAAGATATGATGTGTAGCTCCTAACTACACAACCTGCGTACTCACCTACACAAGGTCCACCATCACCAGGTGCATCCAGGTGACAGCAGTGAGGTCTGGCCTGCTAAGGGGCTTGCTACTAAGGTCAGGGCTTAGTGACACGGGCAGTCCGGCACCCCTAAGGGTGTATCCTTAGTAAACTAAGGGAGGTGCCAGGGTAGTGCAGCTACTGCTGCTGGCGCAGGCGCTCGATGTAGCAGTACAGCTCCCGCCAGCTTTCAGCCGCCTGGCTGTCACTTTCTGCCGCTGCTGCAATGCCTGCAGCCGCCGCTCTGGTGAAAGCAACATGCCACTGCGCATCTGCATCATAAGGGCAGCCGGCCTCCTCAATCAGCCACTGCAGGACTTGCAGGTGGCAGGACTCAGCTGCTGCCAGTGCCACACTGGCATGCAGCGGGCAGGGCTGCTGCTGTGCTTGCAGCCAATGCAGCAGTGGCAAGTTGCCTGCTGCAGCTGCGGATCTGCAACATGAGAAGGAGCAGTACGGGTGGAGGGTCGTAGCTGTAATGCCCAACACAAGGTTACCGCCCTGCATGTAACCTTAACAGGCGTCAGCTGGCCTGCAATGCAAAAGATGCGACTGTTTACAGCATACGCTGTCATGCTGCAGCGGCAAGGAGAGGCTGCCACAGCCTCGCGCATAAGCACCGTGTAGTGCTAGCCCAGCATGCTTGCACCAACTAAAATAAGGCAACAAAATTCATGGGCAGCAGGAAAAAGCCGCACACAGGTGCCACACCACCAACCTGCAAGTGCTGTGGTCCCAAGGGCAAGGAGGGTCCAGCTCATCCCTCAGCCACTGCAGCACATGCTGATGCCCGCCAGCTGCCGCTGCTGCACACACAGCAGGGCTCCAGCAGCTACAACCGTGCTGCTGCTGCAGCTGCTGCTGCTGCTGCTGCTGCTGCTGCATGGCTAGGTACTGCAAGATGACTAGGTGGCCCCGGGATGCAGCAGCAACTGCTGTTGCTGTGCTGAATGGGCATGGCGGGTTGAGCACCTCACGCAGGAAGTGGAGCACCTGCAGGTTGTACAGTATAGAAAGTTACAGCGTGCATGCAGGTCAGACATTACAAGCAAGCATAATGCAACATAATGAGTACTCAGATGCAGTGGAGTCCAGGGCTTGCATATGTAGCCCGCAACGAAGCAGAGCTAATTGCAGCAAGAACTACATGCGCAAGCATTACGGCACAGCAATGCCCTCAACATGGTTGGCAAGCTTACACCGCAGAGCCTATTGCAATGCACAATGCATGCTGGGCTGTGCTCAAGGCTCTGCTGCAGATGGCTTACTTGCAAATGGGCCCCAGCTGCAGCTGCTGTGCAGTCTGCGCTGCTCGTCCGCAGCAGCAGCAGGCTGTGCGGCCCCTCCACCTCCCTCAGCCACTGCAGCACTGAGATATGGCCGCCGGCAACTGCTGCCGCTACTGCTGACTCGTCGTATGTGCAGGGCGGCCGCTGCTGTTGCAGCCATTGCAACACTGCCACCTGTGGCAACGGAAGGCAGGACCCGGCTCAAACTTCGCTGGGTACTGCATGTGATGACGGCAACATAAACCTTCAACTGTCCCTGACAGACAGTGACACAGCACCTCATACTGAAATGCATGATGTCCGTTCTGCTGCTGCTGAAATAAAGATACAGATAAGTGAATGCAAGTTCTCTGTGCAGGGCAGAGCACTGTGCTGCATCCTTTTTGAGCAGCATGGCCTACAGGAGACAGAAGTTAGCTGCGTGGCTACCTTCTACCTACAGGCTCATCATGCACACCTGCCCTGCTCCTGCTGCAGCTGCACATATGGAGGGGCTGTCAAAGCCAGGGCAGCGCTGCACCTGCAGCCAGCGCAGCGTCTCAAAGCAGCCTGATGCTGCTGCTGCCTCCCACACCTGCATGCACAGCAAGGCATGCAGCGCAGTAAGCGACGACACGGCTCAAGAGGCAAACTGCTGAACAACCTCAGCTGCAATCGACTACACTGCGCATGCATGCAGTCTGGTGTCTGGTCACACACGCTGCTGCTTGTGAGGTAGCCGTACCAGGCATGCGCACCAGTAAGCTCAGCCAGGTGCAAGTTGTATCTGTTGACTTACAGAGCTGCTGCTCAAACAACACATGCTAAGCAGCAGCCGATTCAAGGCCTGTTGCCTCACCTCTGTGCCAGCCCAGGGGCAGCGTGGCTGCTGCTGCCTCAGCCAGACCAGCGTCTGCAAGTTGCCTAGTGTTCCTGCAGCTGCTGTGCATGCTGTGAAGTCCCAGGGGCACTGCGGCCGCTGAGTCCTGCAAGCAAGTCAGCATGTGCATGTCAGCAGCAGACTAGCTGTTACTGCAGGGGCTTAGGCATGAGCCACTGCCGTGCTGTGCTTGTGTTTGACAGTGTTGTTGCCTGTAGCACGCATGCTTTGCAGCACAACACAGGTGCTTGTGCAGGTACTGCGCCAACCTGTGGTGATGCTATGCTGTGCTGTGGTTGTGGTGTGCTGTGGTTGTTGACAACTGCATTCTGCAGAACCCGTGCAATCAATTCTGGCACAGCGCACCTCAGCCATTGCAGTACAGGTATGTGGCCGGCTCCTGCTGCAGATGCGCAGACTGCTGGTCCAAATAGTTGTGCTGCATCTGAGCTGCTGGTGCTGCTGCGGGCATTGATGCTTCTCAGCCAAGCCAGAGCTGTCAGGTCTGCAGCTGCTGCTCTGCCTGCAACGACTTTGTTGATGGTGTCAGGTGTCGTCCTGTGCTGCCACATCCACTGGAAAGCCCAAAGGGGAATTGGGGCCCTGACTGGCACTGCTGTCGTGTTAGGGAAGGCATCCTTTGCTGCTTTGCAGACCTGCCGGGCCCAGACTCGATCGTGTTCATTCAAGGCTAAAATATGAATGAAAATGGGATCCGGGAGCTGGACAAGCCCAACCGCGGAGGTTTGCAATAACGAGCACAGCTGCTCCATTGAATTGCACTCGAGTTCCTAAATCAACAGACGACCACAGACAGCAAGACGCTGTTTCAACTGTGTCCATTACCCTCGACAACTTCCAACTTCAAAAAGCCAGCAACCTCCTGGCTCAGGTGCCTGTCAGACCAATGCATAACCGACGCAGCCGTGACCTGAACCCAAGCCATTCAAAAGTCAGCAGCTGACGGTGCTGTTGTACAGGTGCAAAGCGCCATGTAAATGCTGGAACCACACGCAGCCATGAGCTCCGCGAGTCATGGACCATGACCTGATGCTGACACAGCAACATGCTGCGCTGCTGTGAAAGGCTTGCCCCAGACTTGATGCTAACTGTGCATCAGCTGATGCAGGACTACTGTGTACACGTCTCACAAACAACAAGGCCTGGACAGCGACACAAAAGCACCAAGCAACTCAGCCTGTGCCCTTTCCAGCACGAACAAACCCAAGCGCAAGGCTACGCAGGGGTTTCCACACCATACCCTATGTTCATCAGCTCATGCACCTTCGCCTCAACAGCAGGGTCCATCTTGGGGGGTGGCGGCACCTGCACCTGGTATGGCCGCCAGTCCAGCAGCTGCTGCTTACTGCTGATGCCTTTGCCACTGCCCATGCCCTCAGTCACACCACGCAGCACTGCCAGCGAGTTGTGTGAGAGCCTGTAACAGGCCTTGATGGCTTCGGCTGGGACACAGATGCCTGCAAGCAGCAGCAGAAGGAGACGCATCAACAACGCGTCAGCACAAGACAAACAGCATGCGCAGCACAGTGAGAGAGGCAGATACGCTGTAACAGCTTGGCGAATGCGGCCGTCTGCCAGCTGTGTTGCATCATCAGCGCTCGTTGGGAAGCAAGCTAAACAACATACAGCAGAAGCTGGGCTGCCATGAGCTACAGAAGCATGTGCTGCACGCATAAACAGCAACACAGCACGCCACAGTGACATGACGTGCATTCTGAAAGAGCCATGAGTATCTTTGCCCACCTGGATTGCCCGGGTTTGGCAGCTGTGGGCACTCCCTCACAAGCACGACAGGCACAGCTGTGGGGGGGTTGTGCACCTGCGCAGAGAAGCCAGACAAACAGCCCGCAGACAGCAACACACCGACAGCTTCAGCACATCATTGCTACATGTTGACTCTACATGACGTCTTTTGCCTTGCTGATAGAGTTGCAAATTTGACTGTCAACTCTTACGAATTCCTGCAATGGCTCCAATGGATGCAGGAGTGTCAAACATGCAGTGACAAAGGACCATGGCAACAGGATCCCAGCACATCTGGCCCACAAAACTCCTGCAGCAACACATGTGCAGAAGGTCATCTACACCCGGTGCAGTAAATTGTGCCCCACACAGCTGCAGAACCGCTTGCAGGAACTCACCTGCAGGAACTCATCCACAGTCCAGTGCAGCCAGCGCATCAGGAACAGCCGCAGCGCCAGCCCATGAGTGACCATCATGACGCTCGTGCCTCCTGCAAACCTGCAGCAGCCACCCAAAACGTGTGGTGCCGAGTAAATCAGACTGGCACAGGGCAAGCATGCTGATGGCTTGGATACGCTCTTGCAGCCGTCTGCTTCTAGGCACCCAGTCACAGCTCTCAAGCTGGCTCGTGCAAATACCTATTGTTCACTATTGATATCGTGTCAGCAATGCTAGAAGGTGTACAGAGGCAGAGCGGCCACTGGTGACCTCCATATGCATGTGCAGTTACTACTCTCAGCGCGCACCTCTTGTAGGCAATGTCGCGCACAAAGTGGTCCTGGAACCTGCACAGCACACAGCACACAGCACACAGCACAGCCTGTCAGTACATGGGCCTGGCGCACAACGCGGAGAAGCAGCAAATAACTTTACTAACACAACAGGGCGTTGCACAGCACACAGCACACAGCATATAGCACATGAGACACAGCCTGTCAGTACATGGGCCTGGTGCACAACGCGGAGAAGCAGCAAAGGACTTCACTGACACCAGCAGGGCATTGCGCTGCAGAGTGGTGTTGGCGCTGCCCGCATGATTGTCTACTATGCAGCATAAAAACGCCATCTGTCGCTTCTGTCATGTAGTTGCCAGCAGTTTGCAGCCGACTGCGCAGCCCTCACGTGTGAAACACTGCAGTGTGCGCCACACCACCCACCCAACAGCAAACCTTGGCAGCCTCATGCTGCTGCTGCTCACATGTATGCAGTCAGTGCTCACTGGATGCTGTTTGCGCCTGCACACCACACAGCCGGAGGCAACCTCTGAAGCCTCACGCTGCTACCAGCTGTCGCAAACTACTCCTCACATGGTCATGCGGTCGTACACATCTGCGGCGCTCTCCCCTTCAGGAAAGCGGAAGAAGAAGCGGCCATACTTGAGGCGCTCCTCGTAGTTGCGCGTCTGCTGCCCTGGGGCCTGGAAGTTGCCCCAGTCCTGCTCCCGTAGCTGCACTTCCTCCTGGAAGCCCACCAGCTGTGTGTAAAAGCGACAGCAGCAGCAGCAGCAGCAGCAGCAGCAGCAGCAGCAGCAGCAGCAGCTCATTAGGGTGAAGCAAATAGGGCCTGGAAGTTGCCCCAGTCCTGCTCACGCAGCTGCACCTCCTCTTGAAACCCACCAGCTGTGCACAAAGCGGCGTTTGAAGCAGCAGCAGCAGCAGCAGCAGTGACAGCAACAGCAGCATGTAGTGCCAGGCAAAGAAGCAAGCAGGACAGGCGCTTGCATGCAAGCAGACGGCAGGCCAAACAACTGCCAGGTCTCCTCTGTTATTGATGTGGTCTCCGCAGCCAACTCCTGCAAGTGACTTCCAGACAGCAAGGCCGCAGGTGAGCAGGGCATGCAGCGACAGCTGCACATGGCGCACACAACGCTCACCTGTTCATCTTTCAGCGCCCGCACAACATGCTGCGCCGTCTGAATGCAGCGCAAGAATGGCGAAGTGTACATGAACACCTTGCTGGACCTGCTGCTGCTGCTGCTGCTGCTGGCATCGTGTCCGTTGTGCTGCTGCTGTTGCTGCTGGTGGTGGTCGTGTGCATCATGCAGCAGCTGGTGCACTTGCTGGCCTGCTGCAAAGGACTGCTGCACGCCTTGGGCGCTGAGTGGCACTCTGTGGTTAGGAATCTGCAGCAGTTCCTGCAGGTTCTCAAGGCCTGCTGACTGCAACACACGACAGCAACAGAAGGTGTGGAAGCGCAGTTGGTTACTTGTCCTGCAGGGGTTACGTGTCCTGCAGGGGAGCAGGATAACGTCTTGTACAGCTTTGTGCAAGGGTCTTGTGCAGGGGAGCAGGGATGCACTGTAGCTCGGGTTACGGGTCGCAGGAGTTGCTGTTGATGAATGGGAGTGAGAGATTGTTCTGCATGCATGACGGGGCTGACTGGGCAGTTGCATGATGACATTGGTGCGCGTGTGTGGTGTGTTGTCATCGACTTGCTGGTTGAATGCTGTGGACAACCCCTCTAAACTCAGCGTCACAGAATGCAGCCTTCTGCAGACTAGCAAAACAACTGCATGAGCCAGTATCTTGCATGCCATTCATTCCAAACTGCTTATGCTGGGGATGATTCATCGCTTCATCACTGCTGTCAAGATGCGCCTGTGCCCAGACAGTCAAAGATATTTTCTGACTGCTGCGCATTCGCACAGCCAATGGTTCAAATGGACGAGTTCACACAGCTTTGCCCAGCACTGCCCCCACCTCTCCGTGCCGCAGCAGAATGATGTATGGAGGCAGATCTGTCACTGACAGCCCATCCTCGCCAAGTGAGGCTTGCACACTGCCTGTCACGGTTTGCTGCTCACACTGACGGCTTTGGCTGGAGTAAGCTCTGTGCTGCTGCTGAGCAGGCCACTGTATGCACCACGACTGGGAGATCAAGGTTGGAAGCACTGCTCTTGCTGCTGCTGTTGCTGCCACCAGGCTGCCATGTTGCATGCCTGCTAGGCTGCAGCTGCGCGTGATTTCACTAATCATGACTCAGAGAGATATTGGAGGCGTTGTCGGTCTTGACTGTGCGGAACTGCAGCAATTGATCCGTGTGCGTCAGCAGTGTTGGACAAGGCACGTCGCAAGGCAGGTTGCTAGCACCAGAGCTGACTGCCGACACGTAGAACCTCGACGGCGATTGTTTATCCCTTGTAAATTCGTCTACGTTCTCAGGCTGTACAGATGTACCAAGAGAAACCCTACTGTACCAACCCTGCTCAGCAGTGCTGCTGCTTCGTCTACGTGAAGAAAACGCGTAACAAAACATTTTTCATGCCAACGAAATGTCTATTTGTTTGACGTGTGACGGGATAGGGTGCAGTACACGTGTGCTGCTGTGCAGCAGGATGGAACCTATCTTTGCTCTGACCGTAAATAATTTGCTATGAGCGTAATCACCAGTGCTGCTCACGTTTCGTGCAGCGGACAGGAGCAGCAACAATCTGCATGCTGCAGCCCTGTGCCACGCAGTGCAAGCAGCAAGTCAGCATGCACATGGAGCATGCAACAAGAAAAGGCACACGGGAGCTGCGCAGCAGATGACAGTTGCAGTGAGGATGAGGAAAACTATTTGATTGGTACACAAGTGGCTGATGGCGGCAGCGCTGAGTGCTACCAGCTGTTTGAAGATGGCATGGTGCGCCAGCACACTTATCTTTGCAGCACACGTGCCGCTGTCTGGAGCAGCTGTGGCTTATGTGCAAGATGCTGATATGCAATGTGAAGCAAGCTCGATGTTTCACTGGAACACTTTGGAAGCAATTGTCTTGTTTCAGGAGCATATAAGCATCAGTGGCAGCAACATACATGATGCTAACCAACCATTTCCAACAGCGTCAGGCACCACAACTACAGCTACCACATACTCAGCAGCTTCTTGCAAGATGGGCATGACATACTGTCAACATACTGTCAAAAGTCCTCTGAGGCTTTTCCTGCAAGAGGCCATTGCCATGCAACAGAGCATCACTGCTTGATCAATTGCTGTACTGCAGGTGGCTCAAGGCCTGTCACAGCTCAGCAAGACAGCTGCAGGAACCCACCCAGCTTTTCTCAGGCTGGACATCACAGGCACAACACTCAGCAACCCAGCTGCCATCACACACTGCAGCCATCTGCAGCATGTGAATCTGGGCAACAACTGCCTCACAACCTTGCAGGGCCTGGGAGCGCTGCAGCAGCTGACAGTGCTGGACGCATCGCGCAATCAGCTGACACAGGTGACATGCCATCAGCGTGGGGTGATCAGCCAAGCCAACGCTGACAAAAGCAGAAATTGTAGCTGGCTGGCAGGGACTCGTACTGATCAATTCACTGCAACTGCCGCAACCCCTTGCAGGTCTTGGAAATCAGCACCAGCAGCAGTGACAGTGGCAGCAACAGCAGCAGCAACCTGCGCTCTGCCGACCTGTCTTACAACCAGATACGCTACATCCGTGACTTGAGTGAATTCAGGCGCCTCAGCAGGCTAGTGCTGGATGGGAACCAGATAGAGCACATTGGCAGCGGGCTGCGCCAGCTGCATTGCCTGCAGCACCTGAGCCTGTCTGGCAACAAGCTCAGCAGCTGTCAGGGCTTAGAAGGTGCGGCAGGGGTGCAGCGCACAGCTGTACGCAGTAGCGTAGCCACATATGGAGCTGTAGCAGCAACTGCATCGTTGCATCACTGACAGCTGCACTTCCTGCATGATGGACTTCAAACTGCCAAACGATGGTCTTTCCTGCAAGCAAGCATGTGCAGTAAGCTGCGCGCCTGTCCCATGTGCAGAAACTGATCCCGGGTACCAAGCCTGCGGCAGTCAAACGTTTGCACCGCACGCAGCTCCGCAGCTATCTTGTTCTCTGCTGTTAATGACAATGCTGCTGCGTCAAATGCGCCAGCAGGGCTGACCAGCCTGCACGAGCTGGCGCTGAACGGCAACCACCTCACCAGCCAATGCCCTTTCTTACAACCTGTAGTTTGCTGCCGCTGCTGCTCAACCTGCAGGGCTGGCCAGCCTGCGTGAGCTGGCACTGGAGGCAACCCCGCCTCACCAGCCCACACCCCTTTCCTGATGAACTGTAGCTTTCTGCTGTTGCTGCTGCTGCTTGTCGACCTGCAGGGCTGACCAGCCTGCTCGAGCTGGCACTGGAGGCAACCGCCTCACCAACTACGACCCTCTCTTACAAAATGTAGCTTGCTGCTGCTGCTGCTGCTGCTGCTGCTGCTGCTCGTCGACCTGCAGGGCTGACCAGCGTGCGCGAGCTGGCACTGGAGGCAGCCGCCTCACTAGCCAGCGCCCTTTCTTACAAACTGTAGCTTGCTGCTGCTGCTGCTGCTGCTGCTGCTGCTGCTGCTGCTGCTGCTGCTGCTGCTGCTGCTGCTGCTGCTGCTGCTGCTCAACCTGCAGGGCTGACCAGCCTGCGCGAGCTGGCGCTGGATGGCAACCGCCTCAACAGCCAATGCCCTTTGTTACAAACTGTAGCTTGCTGCTGCTGCTGCTGCTCAACCTGCAGCGCTGACCAGCATGCGCGAGCTGGCATTGGAGGCAACCACCTCACCAGCCAACACCCCTCCTTTCCAACTGTAGGTTGCTGCTGCTGCTGCTGCTGCTGCTGCTGCTGCTCAACCTGCAGGGCTGACCAGCCTGCGCGAGCTGGCACTGGACGGCAACCGCCTCACCAGCCTGGCCCCGCTGGCAGCACTGTCAGGGCTGGAGGTGCTGCTGGCGGCACACAACCACCTCAGCAGCTGTGAAGGCGTGCAGGTGGGAGCCCAGGGGTTTGGCGCGTTTGCTGTGGTGTGCCGCTCTTGTGTATGTGGGCTTCTGACCAGCAAGCACAAGCTACGCTGGCAAATACACATGCTGAGCTGTGCTTTACCTGCAGGGCCTTGTCAGCCTGCGCAGGCTGGATGTGAGTGGCAATGCACTGCGGCGGCTGGAGGCGCTGCGGCCTGCCTGCGGCCTGCAGCTGCTGGGCGAGCTGGACCTGGCAGCTAACCCGCTGGAGGCGGCACAGAATGTGCGGCTGCACACGGTGTACCTGCTGCCTCAGGTAGGTGCTCGATGTCTTAAGTGAGTGCATGCAGAGGATATTGTGAGTATGTTTGTGCAAGTGGCCAAGCTGGGTATGCTGCCAACCCTTTTGAGTCGGCACAGGATGTTGGATCAGTTAGCACCGGCGTGCCATCAACCTTGCCTCCATCCCCACAAACCTGTGTTGTCGCCTGCATCTGCTGCCCACAGGTCAGCTTGCTGAATGGCTCGGCTGTGTCATCTGAGGAGAAGGTTGATGCGGCAAACATGGCTGGTGCTGCTGCTGAGGGGCTGCTGGCGATACGGCAGCACTACTTTGTTGCTGGGGAGCTGGACGATGGGGGTGGTGCTGTTCCACCAACAGCAGCAGGTGAGGCGGCTTGTCTACATATGTTGCAGTCGACGCTGGTTCATATTACAGCAGCGCAAATGCAGATGATGTTCTCGAATCATCATATGCTTGCAGCCCATGGGTGTTGGAGGCTGTAGGTCTTTGCGTATATGGTGCAGCAATGTCACCATGCAGCGTTTGTGGAGTGCTGTAGAACTGAGTGGTAGTTGACTGCGTGTTGTTGTGGTGCAGGACTCACACCGTCCAGGGCAGAGGAGGAGTGCTCTTGCAGGGATGCCGATGTAATGTTTGAAGCCATCGATGCCTGGGCCAGGTCGATACCACCATCTGTGGCACTACTGGCAGCTAGCATAGCTGGGCAGGCTTGCCCTGGTGCTGCTTCTGCTGCAGCATGCTCAGGTTCAGGTGTTGCAGCAGGTGTTGCAGGGGCTGTTGCACGCAGCAGCAGCAGCAGCAGCAGCAGCAGCAGAGCTGGTTCAGCATCTGCAGTGCCAGCTGCAACACGCAGCAGGGCGGGAAGTGTTGCCCCAACAGCAGCAGCGCCAACAGCAGCTCGCAGCAGCAGTGCCCGCAACAGGGTGTCTGCTACAGCAGCAGATGCAGCACCGCCGAGTGCTGTCGCTGCGTTGGCTGCTCGCCTGGCTGCTGGCTGCAGCAAGGATGAGCCTTGGGCACAGCTGCAGCTGGCGCGGGCTTGCTACAGCTGGGTGGTCTCGCATGTGCAGCTGCCACGCGGCTGTGACGTCGAGTCTGGCGCTGACGTGCACACTTGGGATGTCGGCTTGCTTTTTTTTGGAGAGGAAGAGGAGCAGCAGCTGCTGCATCAAGTGAGTCGTCGAACTCGCATGCAGAGCGCGCATGACATTTCTGGGCCACTGCACTGCGTGGTGCACAGCGTTTTAGTATCTGTTCCCTTGATGCTGCTGGTTTGACGGTTGTGCGCCGCCACTGATTTCCCCACATTGTGTGGTGCTGCAGGCGCTGCTGCCAGGCCACAGCGGCACGCTGGAGGAGTGCGTGTCTCAGCTGTTGGTGCAGCTAGCTTGGCGGTTGTGTGACACTAACTCTGCCCACCGTTGCTGTCCTGCAGGCGCTGCTGCCGGGTCACAGCAGCACGCTGGCAGAGTGCGTGTCTCAGCTGCTGGTGCAGCTAGATTGGCGGTTGTGTGCCGCTGAATATGTCCACCCTTGCTGCCCTGCAGGCGCTGCTGCCGGGTCACAGTGGCACACTAGCGGAGTGAGTGTCTCAGCTGCTGGTGCAGCTAGCTTGGCAGTTGCGTGCCGCCACTAACTTACCCCGCACTTGCTGCCCTGCAGGCGCTGCTGCCGGGTCACAGTGGCACGCTGGCCAAATGCGTGTCCCAGCTGCTGATGCAACTAGCTTGGCAGTTGTGCGCCACTAACTTTGTCCACCCTTGCTACGCTGCAGGCGCTGCTGCCGGGTCACAGCGGCACGCTGGCGGAGTGCGTGTCTCAGCTGCTGGTGCAGCTGGTGCTGGCCTGCCACATGGAGGCTGTGCAGCTCAGCGGCTACTGGAAGGCGGGAGGTGCCGGCAGCGTGCAGCCAGGGGAGCGGCTGGCGGCACACAACCACAGCTGGGTGGCTGTCAAGGTGCGGCCAGCGCGTACACACACCGCATGGTACGGCATACCCTCATATGAAATACCTATCCCGGCTGCATGTAATGTTTGTATTGGTTATGATCAACTCAATATGCATTTTCAAACCAAATATTCAAACATCACGTTGGAAATCGTTCCTGTGTGGTGGTGTGCAGGTCAACGGCAGGTGGCGGCTGCTGGACCCTGTGTATGCCATCCTCAAGTGAGTCAACAGCAGGCTGAGGCCCACGTACTGGTGCAGGCGCATGGTCAGATGATCTGTGGAAGTTATGTGCTTGATGAGTGTGCACTTTTTATGCCATCACTCTGTGCTGACAATGCTGCTCTTGTGCTGGCGATGCTGGTATGAGCTGTCGCAGACACCACAGACCATGAGCAGCAGCTGTATGCACAAGCAACAGCTGGCCTGGCATGCGTCTGTCGGGCAATGACACCACGCTGTGACACAGCACCTCATACATAGCTTGCAACTGATGTCTGCTACACTTGTCACTGCAGGCAAGGCCAGCTGCCCTTCTACCTCCCCCCTGAGGCCTTCATCCACAGCCACCTGCCCTTTGAGGCGTACTGGCAGCTGCTGCCTGACCCGATCAGCTTGGAGGCGTGGTGGGCGCTGCCAGAGGTGTCACTGGCGCTGTGTGCTGCTGGAGGGCGGCTGGTGGATGGAGGGCAGCTGAGGGCCTGCAATGTGCTGCCAGCAGTGAGGTGAGCAGACATGCGCGGTAGTTCACGCAGAGCTTGTAGCTATGATCCAGTTCGGTTGTATGCATATGCATACGTGCAAGAGGTAGGTGTGGTCTGTGCAGATAGACGTGCATTCAGTCAGCCTGGAGGCGTGGTGGGCGCTGCCGGAGGTGTCACTGGCGCTGTGTGCTGCTGGAGGGCGGCTGCTGGATGGAGGGCAGCTGAGGGCCTGCATTGTGCTGCCGGCAGGGAGGTGCGCCGCGTGCTGGAGTTGCACACGGCAAATGCATGCAACTGCTCCGAGCACGAGGCATATGTCGGCTGTGCACATACATCATGCTCACAGACCTGCATCTGCCGTTGGTAGGGAGTAGCTGGCATGCCTTGTGCTTGCCAAAAGGTGCTGATTGTGTTGGTGCTTGGTGTATTGAAATTTGTGCGAGCAGGGAAGGGCAGGTGCTGCCGTCACTGAAGATACCCTTGGCCGGGCCATGCAGTGAGCAGCAGTACCTGTGCGTAAAGCTGCTGGACAATAAGAAGCAGATGCTCGCCAGCTGGCAACACAAGCCCAGCAGCAGCAGCAGCTGCAGCAGCAGAGGCAGCAGCAGGAGCGGGCGCTGCACCATCAGGCAGCTTTCACAGCAGCAGCAGCAGCAGCAGCAGATCAAGCAGGCCCAGGCCCAGGCAGAGCAATACCTGCCCAACAACCAGCAGCAGCAGCAGTGCCAGCAGCAGCAGCAGCAGCAGCAGCAGTGTTTGGTCTATCAGCAGCATGTTGGGCCCCAGGATGGGTCACAGCGTGTTGCTGTGGGCCACCAGCAGCGGCAGGTGGCGCTGCAGGAGCTGTGGGTCGCCCCGCCTGCACCAGGCACTTACTTTGTACATGTGAGTTTCTTCTTCAAAAGTATAAGTTATAACACGCACAGCAGTAAGTTGTCATTAGCATGCTACTTGCATCAACTTGGCCCAATCATTACGTCATCGCTGTTCATCGTGGTTGCTGCATTGTGCAGGTGGAGCTGGTGCAGAAGACGCCCGGCTGGCTGCAGCTGTCAGTGGCTGGGCTGCAGAAGCCGCTGCAGCTGACATACTGGCAGCGGGAGGACGTCATGCGCGTCAAGGTGAGGAGGCTGCTGCCGCAGCGCCTTGCGCAGTGTGTGCCTAGTCACTCTTTGTTTCGGCAGCATTACAGGGCACGGCTCATGCTTGTTACCTGACACAGGACCAACTGCCAATGTTGCGTAAGCCCACTGATACACACCCCTGCGGCGACTGCTTGATTCTTTGCTGCTCTGCTGTCATGTGTTGCTGCAGGTAGTGGTGCCGCCTGTGCAGCCCCACGACCCAGCAGATGGCATCTGTGTAGACCCAGCCACCCCAGCAGCTAGCCTGCCACAGCCGCAGAGAGGCTTTGCAGCTTTTGGGGACTTCCAGCTGCGGAGCCCCTGGCCTGGCCAGGTGCTGGAGGCTGACCGGGCAGAGCTGTTTGAGGTTGTTGTGCCTGGCGCTGCTGCTGTGGCTGTTGGGTGCGAGGAGCTGGGGTGGCAGGAGCTAGCACCCGCTGCTGGCACTGCTGCAGCTGTGCTTGGAGATGCAGCGCGTGACCCAGCTGAAATGCAGGGAGAATCAACAGCTGAGCAAGGCGGCAGCAGCAACAGCAGCAGGGAGGGTAGGGTGCAGCCAGGGCTGTTCCGAGGGACAGTGGTGCTGCCCAGGCGTGAGAAATGCTGTGTGGCGGCACGCAGTGCAGGGGCGGGTGTTCAGCAAGGCAACAGCAGCTGGATGCCGATTGTCAGCCTTCAAGTGGTGCCGCAGGTGAGGCTGCTGCCTGATACCATATCTTGCTGTTCATCAAACCAGACATTCCTCCCTCACAGACACAGCTTCAACATTGAGGGCATGACACCAGCCCTTTGCCGAGACCCACACTTTCCAAGCTCTTTGCGCCAGCTGCTTGTTAGCGATCTCACTCCCTGGCATCTTGCCTGCCCTGGCCTGCCCTGGCATGTCCTGCTGCAGGTGCAGCACCTCGTGGCAGTTCACATATGAACTGCACGTCAAGTAGCTTGCAACCAGTCAAAACAAACTTTTCTGTTCTAAATTGCGGTGCTCCCTGCTGCAGGTGCAGCACCTTGTGGCAGTCCCAGTGCCCCCAGCAGCGCTGCCAGAGGGTGAGGCCTCAGAGGCCAGCCTGGGCCGGCTGCGCAAGCTGCTGACTGCACTGGACGTCAATGGGGATGGCGTGGTCAGCAGGCGAGACATGCTGCTGGCCTTCAGGCGGGACCGGCAGCTGGCTGACCACTTGAAGATGCCGCCACGCATCAAGGTGGGTGCGGTGGGCGTTGTCCGACAGGTCAGCAGGAGTGGGTATGCCCCTTAGCAGCCCACACAACGGATAGTGGAGCTGGCAATGTGACAGCACCGTGCAGGTACAGTTGTTGCTGTGATCTGCGCTGCTTGACTGACGCCACAACGCTTGCTGCTGTTGCTGCTGGGTGCAGGCTGGTGATGGCAGCCTCGACAAGTTCCTGAGCAGGTTTATTGCCATCAACAGCGATGGCCTTGGCTATGTGAATTTGGTGCAGCTGGGTCTGTATCTAGCAAGCATCAACGGCAGCAGCAGCAGCGGCGGCGGCAGTGCTGACACAGCAAAGACCGGCAGCAGAGGCAGCAGCAGGGCAGCCAGTGGTGGCAGTGGTGCTGCGGGTGCGAGGGGTGCTTCGGGTGGCAAGCAGCGGCTGAGTTCAGCTGTGAGCACTGCATCAACTCGGCTGAGCAGTGCCAGCAGGTACACCAGCAGCGCAATGCACTAAGCGTGTGCTAGGAGCCAAGAACAGCCAATGTACTACATTACTTTGATTGCTATGGCTTAAATGGTAACACGATGATGATTACTTTAGTAAAGTAAGCAGCAGGTGTTCTATCATCGACCTGGCAGCAGATTAGCAGCTGTTGCTGCACTTTCTTGCAGGTGCGTGAGTGCTAGCACAAGCCGCAGCAACATTCAAGCGGCTGCCTTGTCAGCCTTTGGGCAGCAGTAGTCACTACTGCACAACAAACGAACGAGTTCCTCTCCCATGGTCTCACGAAAGCAGCAGATGCAGGACGGTCCTGCATCTGCTGCTTTCGTGAGACCATCATCCCAGTGGGAGAGGAACTCGTTTGTTCGGGAGGTATGGCAAGAAAGAGCTACCACCGATCATCGCCAGCTGCCAAGCGACTTATCTGAGATAGCTGATCACTGATCCTCCTGCAGCTTGCTGAGCAAGGAGCCACTGGCTGGTGCACTGGCTGGTGACCAGCCTCGCAGGAGGGCTGAGTTTACTGATGTCGCGAGCACGTAATGATATCTCAGACAATGCCTCAAAAACATCTAAATGTAAGTTTGAACGACGAAAGCCTCAAGCAGGGTGCGCAGAGGTAGTGGGTCCTCGAGCTAACAGCAGGCACGGAGCTCCTTACTAAGAGGCCTCAGTTCGAGAACGTTGCCAGCAAGCACCGACACAGCACAGTGTAGGGTTCAAAAAAGTATTTTTTTTTCCGGTGAAACAACCAGAGAAAGCTGTAAAAGCGGACTCGCAGGCAGTGCACCCTCTAGCTCAAGGCGAATTTCCTACACTCTACCATTAGCTAATAGTGACAACCCGGGTGGATGTAGGGAATACTTTGAGCAGATGTACAGATGCATCAAATAAAGTCCAGAAACACAACCTATCCAACTTTCCCCCAGTGAATAAATCCAGCGGACGTCTGAGGACCCATTACAGTCAAAGCAGCACTGCATTTGGTTCTATGTTGGTTCGACCCCTACAACATAGACTTAACGTACATTGAACTAGCCAGATTCGCAAGTGGCATCACCGTGGACGCCGTGGATCTCGAGCTGCTTGCGTGCAGGAGGTGAGTCGCAGCAGCTCCTGCAGCAGCTCAGTGGCTGCCCAGCGATGACAACGTGTGCCCCAAGCACCTGTGATAAGTGTTGATGGTTGATGTTTGTGCGTATTAGGCCGGCCTTGTTGTGATCAGGTGCTGTGTAGCTTGTTTGCCGAAACTACACGTGTACACAGAGGCGAAATGAGTGTTGGGGTTGGGCTTTTTGAATGCCACCATGCTAAGCAGTTTAAAATCTTCAACCATTTGTTTTAAGACGTTATGGCGGGCGTATGCCGGGCCGGCGCACCTTTGTCACCCCTCTTCTTCGTCGCGTGATTCATCACCACCGCCACAGTGAGGTTTGGCTGCTCATCAGTATAAAAATGCTGCTCACCATACCTCTTATGCCGCTATTGGTGATGATGCTTCTGCTGCTGCTGCTGCGTCTGCCGCTCCTGCTACTGCTGCCACTGCTGCTGCTCCTCCTGCTTCTGCTGTTGCTGCCCACAAGGTCCCAGGATTAGCTTGGCATCCACGTGACGCCATGACCGCAGCATCTGCAAGCCGCAAGGTACAATGCCTGCAGACGCTGCTGTTGGCAGTAGTGTTGTGTGCAGTATGCGGAGTACCCAACATCCGCATGGCACGCGCTGCGCAGCTGGCATGCCAGAGACCTGCTCAGCACAGGAGCAACCTTGGCAGATGCCAACACTCTGCGGCCTGCCACAAAACGTGATACCACAGAAGTTTGCAACATCAGCAGCCTTACTGGTCTGAATGCATCAGCCTACACCACCCAGTGTACTGCTAACTGCCTGGTCTGTGAAGCTAACGGCAGGCGTGAACAGCGCCGCTGTCTGTGCTGCAAAGCTGGCTATGGAGTCAGCTTGATTGCACCCAGTTCATCATGCGCGATCTGTCCCATTGGCACTTACAAGCCGCAACCAGGAATCATCTCAGGGTGCCTCTCATGCCTCATTCTGGGGATGAATACAACCTCCGCTGCATCAACAGCATGCAATGGTGAGCAGCGCAGTCGTGGGGAGCGTGGTGACCGTCTTGCACAGTAACATACGGTTGAAAAGGCCAGCAATGGTGCCCCCGTGCCCTGCCCTGCCCTGCCCTGCCCTGCCCTGCCCTGCCCTGCCCTGCCCTGCCCTGCCCTGC